>JAECUM010056750.1:0-27467 GCA_016617855.1 Megalonaias nervosa | reverse complement strand
GGCTTTCATTCACAATGTCATCAAAAGTGGAGACTTTTCTTTCTGGTCCTACTCAGTAACAGTTGCATAGTTTGGAAAAAAGATGAATTGCTTGAACTTGCCAGAAAATATAATCTTTCTGAGACAAACTCTTCCTTAACGAAGCAAGACATTCAAAACATTTTGATTCAGTATTTGGTTGAAAAGAATGGTTTGGATAAAAGTGTTTTGGCTTCGGTCAGTAAGTTTGTATCAGACTCTGACATAAAAGTAAAGGAATTAAAAATGAAATACAAGATGGAATTGGAGTTAAAGAAGATTGAACTTCAGAAGAAAAAAATAAAACAAATATTACTGGAAAAAGAGGAGAGAGAGAGAGAAACAAATGCAGATGCAGTTGGAAAAAAAAAAAAAAAGAAGACCTAATGCATTTACGGAACGAAGAGAAACAAGTGCAGTTGCAATTTGAGAAAAGGAGAGAGAGAGGCAGCAAAGAAAGATAAACAAATGGAATTGGAGTTACAAAAAGAACAAATGCAATTAGAGAGAGAGAGATGCAAATACAAAAAGAGAAGGATGAAAGGGAATTTCAGACTTAATTAAAAGAAACGGAGCTGGTAAGTGAAAGGCACATTCACGCTCCACATACAAATTCACGTTTTGACATTAAGAAAGAATATTAGGCTACTACCCCCTTTTAGCGAGAAGAAAGTAGACCAATATTGTCTTTATTTTGAAAAAGTTGCTGACAATTTGAAATGGCCAAGGGAATATTTGACTCAATTATTACAGTGTGTACGTTTTGGCACAACTTGAAAAATCTATGCATCCTTGTCAGCACAGCAAAGTGCTGATTATGATTTGGTTAAGGAATGCATTTTAAAGGGTTACGAGTTAGTCCCTGAGGCTTATCAGCAAAAATTCAGGAACTATAAAAAAGATGCTGGACAAACTTATGTTACATTTGCAAGAGAAAAAAATAGCAGTTATTTGAGAGATGGTGCTTAGCCAAGAAAATTGAACACGATTATGAAAATATTAAACAACTCATATTACTTGAAGAGTTCAAGAATTGTGCTCCTAGTGACATTAAGACTCATCTTGAAGAGCATGAAGTCGGAACAATTGGAAAATGCTGCTCTTGCTGCTGACAAGTATTTCTTAAGTCATAACGTTTCTGGTGTAGGCAAGTCTTTCGCTCAGCAGTCTACTGGTAAAAAAAGTATTTCAGCCTAATACGACTCCTTCTAAAACTCAATTTGGCACAACGTCTAAAATTCAAGCTTCTGATAATCTTGATTCAAAATCCTTGTCTCTTCCAACGTGTACGTACTGCAAGAAAAAAGGACACATTATTTATGATTGCTTCAAATTGAAATATAAGCATCAGAATCTAGATAGATCTATCCCAAATGCTTTTCTTTCTAAGAGGTCAAGGTTACGGTGATGTAATGAAAGCAATACATTTGTTGGGTCTAATAAACCCCAGTCAGATTTTATTATGGAGAATTATGAACCATTCATGTCGAAGGGTTCTATATTACTCTTGGATGATTTGGTCAATCTTATCCCTATTATAATTTTAATGGATACATAAGCTTATCAGAGTCTTTTATTATCAGGTACTTTGCCTTTTTCTGTGAAGTATTGTTCTAATGAGAGTGTTCTCATTCACGGAGTAGAGTGCGGCTTTGTTAAAGTTCCTCTCTATTGTGTAAATTTGTCATTAGACTTAGTTTCAGGAACTGTGACAGTCGGAATTGTGCTTTCTTTACCCGTTGAGGGCATTCATTTCTTACTAGGCAATGACCTAGTTGGAGACAAGGTTTTGGTTAATCCACGTGTAACTGACAAGCCTTGTTTGGATCAAAAAGCTGATCCAATTGAAAAAGATTTCCCTGATTTATACCCAGCTTGTGCAGTTACTGGAGCTATGGCAACGAAAGCTCTTGAGAATGATTTTGATAAGGAAAGTATTCCTTTAGCTGACGCATGTAATAATAGAAATCTGATCTAAATAAATTATAGGAGTACCATTATATTGAGAGAGATAGCCAGGTAAATCATGCAATTAATTTAGTTGTACCTGTCCCACTCACTCAGGATTTAATGGAAGACATTCAATCGGATTGTACTGATTTTGGAGCAACAAGCCTTCGGAATTAGGAAATTATGAATAATCTGGACCAGAAACTTTCACATTTGCAACAACAAGGAAGGAACAAACTTAAACTGTTATTATTTGAAAATGTTCCAGATATTCTTACTACGACAAATAAAATTTGTCATGACGTTGAACTTGTGGATTCAAAACCTGTGAATCAACAACCATACAGGATGAACCCTCTCAAACAGAAATACTTGAAAAAGGCATGTCAATATTTGTGAGAGAATGATTTCATAGAGCCCAGTAAGAATGATTTGATTTCACCATGTATACATGCTCCGAAACCAGATAAAACTTTCCGTATGTGCACTGATTATGGGAAGGTGAACAGTGTGACAAAAACAGATTCATTTCCATTACCAGGAATCGATGACGGCATTGATAAAATTGGAAATGCCTAGTATGTCATCAAATTTGACCTTCTGAAAGGATTTTTAGCAAATTCCACTAACGGAAAGGGCAAATGAAATTTCGGCATTCGTGACTCCATAAAGTAATGCCGTTTGGGATGAAAGGTTCTCCAAGTACTTTTCAAAGTTTGATGAATATGATTACCTCTGGTCTAGATAATTGTGATGCTTACATTGATGATGTCATCATCTGCAACGATACCTGGAAAGAACATCTAGCAACAATTCGGAAATTCTTTGACAGACTCAGTGATGCAAGTTTGCCTATCAATTTATCTAAAAGTGAGTTCTGCCGTGCTAGTGCAACATTTCTAGGACACATTGTGGGACATAGACAAGTTAAACCTATATATGCTAAAGTCAAGGCTATCTCTGAATTCCCTGTGGCTGTCAGTGAAAAGCAACTGATGCGATTTGTAGGTATGGCTGGATACTCTCGGAAATTTTGTTCCAAGTATTCTAATATTGCTGAACCCCTGAAAAAATTGTTGAGCAAGAAAAGCAAGTTTCACTGGACTGAAAAATGTCAGGAGGCTTTTGATAGATTAAAGGCCATACTTAAAGGTACACCATTTCTTACAAGTCCAGATTTCAGTCAACCATTTAAATTATCTGTGGATGCAAGTGATGTTGAGGTTGGCGCAGTATTGATTCAAGAAGATAGAAATGGTGTTGAACACCAACCGTGCAATTGTTCTAAGAAATTAAATAAGCACGAACGAAAATGCACAACAATCGAAAAGGAATGTTTGGCTTTAATTTTAACATTACAGCATCTCGAAGCTTACATTAGTTCAGCTCCTTCTCCGGTTGTGTTTAATAATCACAACATCCTTACTTTCATCCACATGATGAAAAATAAAAATCAAAGATGTTGAGGTGGATTGTGTTGTTACAAGAGTATAATCTTGACATCAGGCACATCAAGGGAAAAAACAATTTAATTGTAGATGCACTTTCCCGTGTATAGAAATATTTATTTCATGTATACTTGATATAATTCATAGTGTTTAATTACGTAATTTTGTTTTACCTCATGTATAATTTACATGTGGTAAAAAGAAAGCGTTATTATATAAATATTTCTTTTTTCTTTATGGAGGAAGTGTTACGTATATGTAATTTAATTGCTAGATTTAATTTCTTTTTTATTTTTATTTCATTACATGTTCTTGTAATGGTGATTTTATTCACTGGATTTGACTTTTTTCGGAAACGTCAGTTTTCTTTTCACCTGATTAGAACGCAAATGTATTGCTTTATTATTACTTTTAGCTGACCTAGTTCAGACTTTGATTTTAAAATTCGCAAACACTAAGTGAACATGAGTGGTCATTATCAAGGTCATGTTCAACCCACGTGTTAGCTCTATTTTGTAAGCAACTTTTGTTATTCAATCTTAGAGTAAGATTCGTTTAACATAATTAAGTTCTTCCATAGCATACGTGTCTATCGGCTGTGTGCTTTTAATGCGTTGTTTCATTTAAGCGACCACGTGAGCCATCATGTGATCTTGAAAACATACAAGTGCTTTTCTTCATCAAAAGTATTGGACAAAGCCATTTATTGGAAAATTATTCTGGAATTCTAAATTGGAGCATTATAAATTGTGATTCAACGAGGAACTATTGACATCAGTACAACGACCTCACCTGACGTCATCACCTTCCATATTGGAACTTCATCGGGATTCGAACTTGGATTCAATTATAACTGATATGAGTTATCTCTTTTTAAATTCTAGGATTAATTTTTGGATTATATTGACAAAATATAAGTCCTTTTTTATATTTGTACCGTGTTTTCTAGGGAAATCAATTATTCTGTTTAAATATACAAATATTGTTGGCTTCAGACTTTTATTTGTTACTTAGCACGAGCCTTGTCACGTAACAGTATATTGAAAAGTAAATAAAAAAGAAAACAACAACAAAAAAACAACAACAACAAAAAAAAAAAACGCATCTGCACGTTTAGAAGAATCCAAAGTCGGCTTCCGAGATCGGCTTACTTTGCAATAAAATAACCTTTGTATTGATGTTCTTTAAAAAACAAAAAAAGTAAAAGCGGCTTCAAAGTATCTAAAGTCGGCTTCTGAGGTCGGCTTACTTTGTAATAAAAATAACCTTTGTCTCTTATGTCTTGTTGGTAAGTTCAAATAATGTGTTAACTGCACACTGTCTGTTATGTTTATTCACATACTTGTGTAACCCGTGCTAGCAAAAGATTGTCACTTGCACTGAAGTGAATGCATTTTCAAATAATTAGTTTTATTTCCGAGATACTGTCATATAGCTGACGTGAATATAATTCAAGATTGAGTAGTTTGCACCCAGCACCGTGTCATGCACGAATGTCGATTGTCATCAAGATAATTGATTATTTCCCTCTTGTTTGCAAAATCATTTCCTTCTCTTCTTGTCTATACAAATTCATCAAATGATTTTTTATTTTCCCAAATCTTCTGGGCGAGGCGGGGTCATCGATGTCAGTGCACAAAGAACTATATTATGTCACTCAAAATATGTTCCATTGTTTCAATTTATTTTCAAAATTTCCGTGAATACCGGTGGAAAGGAATCAAAGTTAATTCCATATCTCGGCGTGTTTGTATATTAAAACAGAATTTAAAAAAAAAATAGGCACACTTAAAAGAATTCAATGTCAGCTTCTGGTGTCGGCGTGCTTTGCAATAAAATAACCTTTGTATTGATATCCTTTAAAATAATAAAAATAAAAACTGGCTTCAAAGCATACAAAGTCGGCTTACTTTGTAATGAAGTAACCTTTGTTTCTAATGTCCTGTCGGTAAGTTCAAATAACGATACCTGTGTAACCCGTACACAGCGATAGCTTGCTTGAATTATACTGTTGTAACCCGTGCTAGCAAAAAGATTGTCACTTGCACTGAAGTGAATGTGTTTTCAAATAATGAGTTTTATTTGCGAGATACTGTCCTATATGTGACCTGGATATAATTCAAGTTTGTTTTTTTCGCACCATACACCGTGTCATGCATGAATGGCGGTTGTGTTCAAGATATCGTTTGATTATTTCCTTCTCGTTTGCGATTTTGTTGGATCCAGTTTCCAGTCTGATAACATATTCAAATCTCTGAGGAGAACCAAACACGATTTGTGTTTCAATGGTTATGTCAATGAACAATGCATCGTGTTATCGGACTTAAGCGATACACGCTACAGTATGAAAGCCTACGCTACAAACCGGTATACGAAGTTCGTGCAGATATTTTATTCTGTAATACTCATAATGCATAACAAGGAATAAATGATAACGATATAAGGTTAATTTCTTTCTTTCCTTTTATTATCAGATAAGCGGTTTGTTCTTCTCTTTAATTGGAATGTGCGGGTGCGAGGTTTCACAAATTTAAAAAATTTCATTTCTTAAATCTTGGAACATATGACCTAGTTGAAAAAAGTTTCTCCATAAGTTCTGGGACAGGAAAAAACATGTATAGTATCGTGTCACGATATATACGGTAAATACGTATAGAAAAAAGTTGTTCGCTTCCCTAAAGAGCAAGTCTTTAAAGTGAAAATGGTCAAGGGGAACTGATGCCATGACGAAACGCAGATTATACTGAGATCCATAACATACACAATCTAACGGTGAATCTACTGAAGAATGTGTGATAAATATGCTGCACTATTTATTAAAAGGAAGGGCATCTTATTAAAGACAAATCTTGGCAATGAAACATCCTGGTTCCATGAATGTCTAAACTTTTTTAAAAATCGTGTTAAATCCCTTTCATATTGTGATTTCGATAAACTCAGTACCTAACCGCCTTCTTTACCTTTTTAAGCTCTCTTCTCGAAATGGCCAGCAGTACTTTGGGAAAACAAACAGTGGCTGACTTGGTTGAGTCAATACGTACCCTCAGTGGACTGACAGACCAACCATTCATATATGTTGATCATTTTTGCAAGTTATTGGCACCCCAAATGGACAAACTGTGGAATGCGGTGGTCGAGTGGAAAGGCTGCATGGACTGCTATCCTACCCAGGAAAGAATGAAAGGGTTAGAGTTATTTGATATAAGAACAATTTTAAACGATTGCTTATTTTTATCGGTTATATAGACAATGAATATAAAAGTAAAGATTCGAAGTGTCATACACTTAACATGAATACTGTTGTATAAGGAATGACCGACGTAGCACTGTAGCGTACCTTTATTAATATTCCCATACATCAGGTGTTGTATGTTTCCATACTTTATGATATAATTATGTAATATCACAAGCGTTATTTTTAAATTATTAAATGGAGGCATATGCACTGTAATGTTTCCTTTATAACTTTGTAAACACTACTTCCATAATTTGTCATTAGTATTTCATTTCAGCGGTAGAAACAATAGTTTTGACCATGGTTCTAACAAATAAGTGTTCCTTATATGAAACACAAATGGATATGCTAAACGTTTTGTGATATTCTAACTTGGTCTTGAAAATGTGAAAATTGTCGACGATGAGTATAGTTTTAATGTGGAACTTGTACTCTACTATTTCCATACATTTCTAGTCTAAAATATATCAAAGAAAATGATAGAAATATAAACAGAAACCTTTGAACATTTAGAAAATTATAACACATTTTAGCGATGGGAATACGTGGTGCGTTTATGTCTTCTTTTTCTTTTCCTGATGTTGTAGTTACAGTGTCTTAAAGTTACCATTTGTATTTTAAGTTGTGGTGCTGATTTTATTAAAAAGGCTCCAACAGAAAATAGCGTTCTCAATCGAAACCAGAAGCAAGGGCTTATAGAATCTCTATCCAGCTCCGAAAGCAATGGAAGTGTTGGCAGCCAGTCTAGCATTTTGGGAAAGCCGAAGAAAATGTATTGTGATTCGTGAAACATAAACTCCACTTAAAGCCATGATGAAAACGATAAAGCATGTTTTCAAAAACAATAGGCAGCATATATTGTATCTACTACAATTCTACGGAATATGTGTCGGGCTATTTCTTGATAAATTCTATCGTAAGTACTGCAAGTTTCTGAGCCATGTCTTGCCTCTCTGACACATGTAACCATATGAAATTAAAAAAAATAATCCAGAAAATTCATACTTGTAAATATTCATTCCTGTAACTCTTTTTCAGATTGACATTATTTTCAGTGTGTATGTTAAAGCTTTTCATTAGATACCTCAGAATCATAGAACCTAAAACAATTATTCACATCCGTGGTAATCCATAAAATGGGCATGTCAAGTTTCTGTATACTCACAAGGTTATGACGTTATCCCTCAGTCTGTTCCCTATTTCATTTTCTACTATCTACTCTTTAAATAGATTTCATTACGGTAAAGAAATGAAGCTTGCAAATTTTGGATTCAGGGCTTAAAGGACAAGGTGATTGAGACTGAAAGAATAAAAACGACTTCCACATCATAGACCTAGACCAAACTTTGAATGACATGTGTTTAGGTGTAATAGATGTCTGTTGATTTGGGGGTCAAAGGTCAAAATTCATGGTCACTGTAACTGAAAAATACAGGATGGTCTTTGCGTGGAAATTGTAATTGATGACAATGTACCTTTACTACATTTGTAGTTGGTCTACACTTTAGGTAGGTTTACTTTAATATTAGACGGCAACATCAATATAAATAGGGTATTTCGTTTAGTTCAGCGGCAATTGAAGCAACGTGCCTAGACCAAAGATGCATTATGGCAGTCCAAATCTTGACACAAGACTATGATTTGACCCCACACTCTTTCAATTGCAAGTCCGGCACACTAACAACTGAGTCATCTAGAACCCAACCTTCGGTTAGAAATAAATCAGATCGAATATGGGTCAGAGGTCAAGATCACGGACTGAAAGAATTCAAATGATTCTCAATCGTAACTTTAGTTCAGATCGATGCACATATAGTACAATTTTTTAATGTCTTGCTATTACGGTCTAAAAGAAGCCCATTGCTTTTGACATGTCAAGGTCTAAGGTCACAGGTCAAAGCCAATGTAACTAATTGAAAGTGGACTTCGCACAAAAGCTTTTGTTCTCGTTTATTTTTTTTACGTAGAACATTGTTGATGGCTTTCACTAACCCAGTAACTAAGACAGAAGCAGATTTTCCGATATATTTGTTTTTGTTGTTGTTGTTGTTATAGGTTTTAACGCCATTTTTCAGCACAAGATAGGCTATATATGGCGGCCAGTATTAATGGTGGAGGAAGAAGCCGGGAGAACCCGGAAAGAACTACCGACCCACGAGAAGCTACCGGCAAGCTTTCTCACATAACCACACTGGCCGAGCCCGAGACTCGAACCCACGCAGACAGAAGTGAGATGGCAGTGATCCGTAACGATGAGCGCTTTAAACCACTCGGCCACTCGGGAACCCGATTTTGCGATATAAAGGTGATGGTTATATTATGTCTATTATAACTAATTATGCAAAGCTAGTTTCGTTCAAGATTGCCTACGTTGATCAAATGCCAAAGTCATCTTAACCCACGGATCAGTAATCTGAATCAGCCATGTCCTACAAATGTCTAAATAGATGCCTGTTAAACATGGACCTGTCGTATACTCTACCATTTCTCATACTTATGTTTTCGGGAATGTCTTCATTTTCTTGTGTCTTTTTATTTCTTGTTACTTTGTATTGTGAATGAAGAATAGACTTATTTTGAAGATTTACATGCTCTTTTATTTACTATGTCAAAATATCTTGTAGCTTGCAGAGGTTTTAATTCACACATTTAGAGATGTGAACTAAATTGGGTACCAACAGTACTGTCTGTTTTTTCTTGTTTTATGCCAGATATGTATCTTATTGTATTCTATTTTGGGTCTGATGTGTCAATCTACTATAGCCATTCCTAATAAAAGCCAACGAACTTTGTTGTTTTCAATAGGTTGTGCGGTGGAAAGAGAACACAGCGGACTGAGTACTCTGATGAGTTACGGTATCAGCTTTACGCGTGGTGCCGCAGCAGGGATGAATTTCACATTTTCCTTACTTTTGCTGACAATGTGTCGAAATACTATAACAATTCTTACGGGGAACGTTCTTTAACCTCTACGTGACATTTGACTCTCTTGTTGCCTTTCACAAGATTGTGACCTGGACAGCTCTCTTTTTCACAGGTAATCGCGTAGTACACATGCATATTATATGTGTACATAGTCTTTATGGACACACTACATGCACAAACATGTAAATATGCACCCGTGAGAACGCATGACAGATCTTGCATTTACCAATGGAGGTTCATCTTATAATATGAAGACTTAACTGTTTAACACGGCATAAAACAACTCAGAACAAGTATTATTAAAACTCCCACAGGAGGAAGGCAGGCAGTTTTAATTTTAGTAATGTTACACAAAAGAGAGCACATACCGAGCGAATCAAACGCCTGCGTGTGCGTGATCCTGATAGTCTATGCCTTTCGTATTTCCATGACGTCAATACAAGCGTTGTTGTCCATTGCAAGGTTCTTAAACGTGCAAATATTATAGTACTTTTCCACAATCACTGAACAAAAATACGTAACGAAACTCAAGTATCACTCTTGCATCGTTTTCTTTCTTTCATATTTGTAAGATTCCTCAGGAAGCCTTTCCCAGCCAAATATTAATATGTGTTGCCATACATTACACAACATCACCCAAACACCCAATGCAAAGATGTATTCTTATCTCAAATGACTAAACACATATAACTAAAAATTCTAGAGAATTTCAAACGAGACGTAATTTCGGCGGGTCCGTTTTAAGAACCAAATCCATGTTGTCATAAACTATGGTGAATGTTGTACATAATGACGTATGCACGTATGCTGCAAGACATTTTGACAAGTATTATATATATATATATATATATATATATATATATATATATATATATATATATATATATATATTTTTGAAAGTCTTATATTAATATATATATATATATATATATATATATATATATATATATATATATATATATATATATATTAATATAGGAACTTTTCAAAAATGATATTCCATGCTTTCTGGGATAAAACTGAGGAAAATATGTACCTATTACTTTTCAGGTATCCCCGTGCTTTGGTACAGTTTCAACTTTTACCATCTTGCCACGCAACCTACCAAGTATTTATGCGTCTTCGACTCGATTGTTTTTAGGTAGGTATAGACAAGTTCTGGCTTACAATGTATTATTTTAGTTCATTATCATTTTATCCTCTCATCCCAAATTTCAGACAAAAAACAGAAGAAACTCTTGATATAGACATCTAAATGTTTATGTCAGTGGTAATGCTACTCAGCCTAGAAACAGTTTTGTTTAGGAATGCACATAACATGAATGGGTTTTTGTGGTTCGTCTCCGGTGGAGTGTACTGCAAGATGTATACGACTTGTGATAGCCGTTGTTCAGATTGAACTCTTTTAGGAAAGAAAGATAATTTGGATACGTATTAGTATTTCTTGCCAGATGAAGCTCAACATTAAATACATGTGTGTGTGTGTGTGTGTGTGTGTGTGTGTGTGTGTGTGTGTGTGTGTGTGTGTACCAATTGTCACTGGAAAGACTTGTTAAATATATCCCTAATAGCAAAAAGTATGTAATTAATAATTTTCTAAGATTAATGCTAATTGCTTTATAAATGAGAGAATACACACCTAATTTGTGCAGTCCTCTCAGCGTTGGTGTGTAAACATGTGGCACGATAAGTCCTCGCAATGTTGGTGTGTAAACAAGTTCACTATTGAAATAAAATATCTCGTGTTAATGTTTATACCAATGATACGATCTCTCAGCATTGATGGTTAGTCAGTTCAGCACGTTATATTTGACACATATAGCTAGTTGTCTGCTGGCCTGCCGTTAAACCCTGCACACATACATACATACATGCATACATACATACATACATACATACATACATACATACATACATACCACCCTACAAGTATGTAATATTTGTGGGTGTCATCTACCTTTAATAAAGTGTGAAGTTACAAGTTTGAGTTCGCAGGCTCATATATTTAATGATGCAGATGGTATTTTAAAGGTTTCGAAAGTCTTTATACATGTTTCGGAAGCTTATGGACCTGCGCAAAGTGGACTGAAGTAATCTAAAATAATTAGACTTTGTGAAAATACGCCTACCAGCAGTGCCGGATTAAACCCTGTGGAGGCCCCTAGGCAGTCAAAATCTCGGGGCCCCCCTCGCAAATTATCTCCTTATACATCAAGATCAAATCAGTTCAGTATTACTGATCCATTGTCGCGGGCCCCTAGGCCGGTGCCTACTCTGCCTATTTGGTAATCCGGCACTGCCGACCGGTCTGCTAATGTCAGCGTTTTGCTGACAAATAAAATTTGCTGACAAAGTGCAAAATAACCATTGTAAGTGTCTATTATTTTTAACATACAGCATGGATACTTTTTTCGACGTCGGTCGAGAGTGGCAGTACAATTATTGACAAAATAACATAATTTCAAGACCCGCTTCGGAACACCCGTTCTGCAATACGCTGACCAAAACTGCTACACAAACCGATGCAATCTGACAGACTGTCTAAGGACTGTTAAATGCACCATAACTTCCTTGTTACTCGTTTTTATTGCAATTACATTACGTTGTAGAAAAATATGCAGGCATATCTTCACAGATATCCAGAGTAAACCTGGTTAAGTAGAATAATGTATTTAACTGCAAAATTCCAATCTAATTTGTATTAGAACCATAGATAAAATGTATTCTTTCATGCCAATAATAATGATATTGTAGGTCTTCCTTTCGTATAAATGTTCATATCTTGAGCCAATGCTTGACCAAATAGCATCTAATCTTGCCGTGAATTTGGTTTATAAATGTAGGCAACAAAACACATTCTTTGTGTATTTAGTCTTTAATAGTTCCGATGACAGTAGTATTAAAACAAGCACGTACGTTTCATTGTGATAACAGTGGCACGTGCACACAATTCATTTAAATGTTAAAGTAGTAACAGTCCTCATTGACCTACACGTCATCTTAAGCAGATGTAAAAATAAACATGTAAAGGCTAGTGCTTAAACATTGTCTTTACAAAACATTTTCATTTCTTTGGCAAGATTATGTGCATGTATTTTGAATCAAAAGGATAACTGGACGAATTACGTTAAGGTTCATGAAGTTCATTCAATGATATGTAACTACATTTGTGGTAAGAAATTGTACACATGCTGTAAATGAGACCTAACATTAGTCGAATCTACCTTGAAGGTCACTACCATTATGATAGTATCTTTCTTCAACAATTAAATGTTTAGGAGTTTTGCATCAAACATGTAGAAGAAATCAACCTCTTTAAGGACAACAATTGTTTCCAGAATCTACTTGTTTAACTTGCCAGAGGTGGCTGTTTAAGAGGGGTTATCTGGCCAGAGTTGACTGTTTAAGAGGGGTTCTACTGTATTAATCTATTTCGACGTAATACACAAGCAACACCAGTATGGAAACAAACTTATTTATTTTATACAGTATAAACAAAGTTTAGACTACATGTAAATTAAGCACATTACCATTTTCAGTGCTGCCAATGAAGGCCAAGCAAACATTTACCTGGCATATGTCGGTTTATTAAGTAAAAATAACCTACATCATATTGCGGAAATATCTCATGTATTAGCTGACAACACTATTTTGCACTGCAGTTTATCACTACAGGTAAGTTTTACAATAGAAATTGTGCAGATCACATTTTTACCCAATTTTGGTATTGAGTGTATTATTTTAAGGTATTGAATTTGGAAGTCTCAAAATATATTAGCTTTATCTTCATCACATCAGAAACCACCTCAATATTATATAAAAGGTTTTGTAAAACGTACTGTGTTTTGTATTTACCCGCATTTTTAAAATAAATAGCATATTCACCACACCAAGAAAACGAATTTTCTTGAGTTCCTTGATATAGACTGTAATATCTCGTATTATTATACCCCTTCTATAATAGCATAAGGATGGCCTATTGTTTTGCTGCGAACCATGACAATCTACAACTTTTTTTACCTGTAAGTCATAAATAGATGACATTTTCTAATTTAGACAATTACAGCAATGCTTAATTACACATTTTTCAAATTTTTGTTTTACACTTTTTGACCAAAACGCGCTCAAGGAAGATACTAAATTATGTAGGCATACCGGTATGTTAATCTTCATCACCTGCTTAGAGTTTCAGCTCTTTGTAGCATTGTCTTTTCAAATGTTTACTATTTGTGGAGTGGAATAGGAAAGGTTTAGACATTTATTTGGTAGAAACGTTTAGTACAGTTGAAAAAGACAATTTAGACATAAAATTGTTCAGGTGTATTGGTATGCAGATGAAGACGATTTGATTATATGTTCAGGCTGATACAGCAATTGTAGCTTTTGTTTTACACATTCTTTAACGGCTTTGACTTAGACCTTTTTCACATAAACAACTTTAGCATTTATGAGCAATAGTTACAGGAGGTAGTGAACTTTTGAATTATAGTGTTAATATTAGTGCTCATATGTAGATAACGTGATTAGATTGTGATGTAATTATATGAAAATTGTATCAATTGTGGACACATTTGAAAGGATTGGACATATATTCATTTGGTCTGTAGTGGGTTCATGCTTGTTTTATAAGCTCAAATCTATAGGATTAGATATAGTGCTAAAATATATCATCAGTAAACAATATGAGATATTGGATTCATTGTTGTGACAAACGCTGTCTTTTTTAGCTTCCTTGTTGCAAGTACGTTCTCCACTTGAAACAAAAATAACAAGACATCGCCAGATTCTGCCTGCCAATATAGGATATTTTGTCGTACCATCCTGGCACTCTTTCTTACGAGGCACTCTCTCTGCCAGGAAACATATTTCAAATGCTGTCAAGAGTGCATCTTTTTATTCTTTTGTTCATGTTTTCCTTGGTTTCTTTTCCTCTGGAGAGAGAAAGTAAATAGAGATAAAATAGATATATGACAATAACTAAATCATATTTTAATAGAAATAATAAAGACTCCATTATAAGAGTTCACCAAATTTTTAAATAAAGGGCTACTCAATAATACAGGCACCATATTCCCCGAACTTGTGAATCAGAAGTTTTAGTCTTAACGTCATTGCTTATGCTGGCCTCAGTACTGTTTTCTTCCCTTTAGCATATTCCATCTCCATGATATTAGTTTCCTTTCAGAACGTTATACCTGGCATTTTATTATTCTTATATGGTTTACAAACGTTATCTGTGGTAAGTTAGTTAGTAATGAAGATGTAAAATACACAGTTGGATTAACTTGACTGATATTCAGAACTGAACTACTTTATTAATAGTATTATTATTATTATTATTATTATTATTATTATTATTATTATTATTATAAGAATCGTGATGTTGCTAAAATATTGCCATGGGTTTGGACCCCTTAATAAACTCCTCCTTGATACACTTGCTCCAAACATGCATGGTTTGGTTTGGTTTGACGGTTTACATCACAGCAACACAAATAGATTATTGTGTACTGAGGCAAATGGAGTTACCCGAGGACACATCACGGCAGCCATCCGGTGCTGATATGATGGCAGGATTCTAAACTGCACAGTTATATTTATAAATACACCTATAGTTACATTTGTTACGTTTGTATGCATAGTGGTAATAAAACTGATTTTAGAAATAAAATGAATATTAACTTCAAAACCTGCGAGGTAGAGTGAAATATCTCGGTTTAGACATTCATCTCAGACAGCTTCTGTTGAGTTCATGAAAACACATTGGACTCTTTTCTTAAAACTAAATTAAAACTTCAATTCTCTGATTATGTAGATACATTGTATTCGCATTTAATTAACGATTTGGTTTCAAAAAGATCAGATGCTGTATTTATTGATTGTACCCAAAGTAAATGAAAATAAATTTGTCACATGCATGTTTATTTTTTAAAAAATTCCTCAAAATTGAAACTTAACATATGCGTCATCTGCAAATCAGTAAAAGGCATTGCGTATGCATTTAGTTTCATTCCCTTAAAAGCACGATTACATCAGTTATTTAACAAGAGTCCCAGGTGGGCCTGAGAGGTCTTGCCTGATTGAAAAACTACATCAGAAACCAGTTCTTTCCTTATATACATCTCCAAGTGTCTATTACGACTATATTTTGCAATATACCCTACTTGACATACATTACTAATCCATCTAATATTTCACAATTCTTACTCATGTACACGTCTACTTGACTTTAACTAGCCCGAGTGGCCGAGTGGTCTAAAGCGCTCTCCGTTACGGATCACTGCCATCTCACCTCTGTCTGTGTGGGTTCGAGTCTCGGATTCGGCCAATGTGGGTATGTGAGAAAGCTTGCCAGTAGCTTCTCGTGTGTCGGTGGTTCTTTCCGGGGTTACCCGGGTTCTTCCTCCACCATTAATACTGGCCGCCATGTATAGCCTATCGTGTGCTGAAAAATGGCGTTAAACCCTACAACAACAACAACAACTAGCCAACCAGGAATAGCTCCAAACTAGTAAATATGTTGATTATTAGAAACTTGACAACACATATTTACAGATCCTATGCAATTTACGTGACATAATTGAAAAAAAATTAGATACAGTCATGCACCAAAAGTAAAAAAAAAAATATGAATATACATAACACCTCCCCTCATAAACGAATTGAAAGATGCCTTATGAATGACACAAAATATATAAAACAAAGCACTACAGTACAAAGCTACGTGAAAGTACATCTGCAATCAGATTCCCTTTTCCCTTGCTGTGCCTAATGCCGAATTTATATTCCTGCAAGAGCAAACCTTAACGTTAACACGATGACAATGACCTTGTTCTATATTGTTTCCTAAAAATGTAATGCCAGCTCGGCAAAATCTCACTTTTAGTCCAATTAATTGTCAAATTTGTCTCATACAATCAAAGAAAGAATTTCCGGATAGTTTCCAGGTGGTCTTTCAAGGTGTGACTGTAAATAATGATGTCTTCTCTGTATGTATCAAAACCATTTACATGAGATGCACCATCTTCATTAAACGCTCGAATGTTGAGAGAAAATTTTTCATACCGAAAGGCATCACTTTATATTGGTAAAGTCCACGCGGGAGATACAAATGCCGACATTTCGTTTGCTCTTCCGTAAGTGGAATTTGCCAAAATCCTCACTACACCTCGAAATTAGTGACATTTTTCATTTCCAATTTTGTCAATGCGGTCATCATTTGTTGGTATTGCAAATGAATCTGTTTTGGTGACACTGTTCAATGTTCTGTAGTCAGTGCACATAGTTAAAATATTTTCTGGTTTTGGCACTAGTATGCAAATTACTTTGCTTGGTTCAATAAAATCATTCTGAAACAAATATTCAATTTCTTTTCTCAAACATTTCTGCTTGAGAGGACTCATCCTATGAAGATGCTATTTCACATGCGTAGAATCTACAATTTCAACATCACAGTAGATTTGATTAGAGCGTGTTGGAATATCTGGAAATAAGCGCACATATTCACGTATCATCTGTTTAAACCCATTCCTGTCTGGTTTGTGTAGATGCGAAAGTTTCTGGTCCGGATTATTTCAAATATTGGAATTCCAAAGACTAGTTACACCAAAGTCACTACAGTCTGATTGCAAGACATCGTTTAAAGCCACACTGTGTGGGACAGGTACAACTAAATTGATAGACTGATTAACAGGACTATCTCTATCTACATAATCCTTTAATATGTGTATATAGCAGATTTGTATATGTCCCGCCTCCCAGGATTGCTGATAATGTAATTTAAGTAACTTTCTTTCTAACTGTAGAAAGAGCATAATACCTACCCTAAAGGGGATGTTGAGATATGGGCAAACTTAGAGACATAATAAAGAAGATTAAGCTCTGAACCATCGGTAGAAAGAGGTTTCTCCTTAAAAAAAAAATCAATGATCTACTGACAGGATGGCCAAAAACAAGTTCAAAAGGACTTAAACTTAATGATTCTTGAACTGATCCGCAGTGTGAAGTCTTACTGACTCCTAAATAACCATTGAATTGAGTTACATTGGCTAGACTAAGACTTTCCTGTCTATGCAACTTTTAAAGCTAATACTAATCTATGGTCTTACACAAAGTAACTGAACAAAGCAAGAACCAGTAAGTTTTGTAAAATATAATATATAATTTATATCCCTAGAATACAGAGTGTATAGTTAAAAGAACTTACGGTAATGCGAATTAAATCCCAAATAGTGCTAATAGTGTTATCACAAGTTCAAATGTATGATGTTCTAACTGAATTCCAGTTGTATTCCAAATAATTTTCAATATTGAATTTGTTGATGTGCGTGTAGTCTCTAATTTGCTAATGAGCCAGTTGTCTTTAGTGTGACGATGTGCTAACAGTCTTTTGATCTATCACAATAATATATTTCAAACATGTTATTGTCTGAATTCCCCAATATTCTAAATTAATGTTCCAGTCCAAGAATATTATTGATGAGCACTTTGTAATTCTGTTGAATAACAATCTGAATGAATAATTCCACCCAAATGAAATACTGAAAATAACAATAATACTTATTCTGCATCAGGTGTGAATGCAAGAATGAGTAATTTCTCAAGTAAATAGGATTATATAAAAAAAACTAAGACCTAAAAAAACAACAACAACAAAAAAAACAGAACCAGTATGAGGGTCAAAAGTTCATTTCTAGAAGATTTTTAAGTTGTCAACAAGATAAGGTTTATTACTAAATTATAATAAAGAACATGGAAAACATTAGGTAGACCAGGTTTTTGTGGGGGAATTCCAATAATAGACCCAGAGAAATAATAAACATGTTTACTTAATAATTATCTGAATAATTAATCTTAAGTCATCGGAAAATATTAGCTATGTATTATGTTGTTTACAAAATAAATGTTACTGGGCAGGTACAACATGGACTTGATTTTCGACAAGGTCAGGTACCTAATACAAAAATTTTTAAAACATAAAATCATTAAGAAAACCAATAAACAATACAAATTAAATATACAGAACTTTGTTCACTGACCACTCGTCATCGCCACCAGCAGGTACCTCAGGTGGTCGCCATTTGCTCATAAGGACTCCATTCTTAACAAAATAAGTCTTATACATGTATGGTTTAAGTTTCGCTAATAGTCCTCTGAAACAAATGGGAGATAACATGATCTTGTTCCTGTTAGACAACTAGTGATTGTCTTTTATCACCCTGATTAGAATCAAGAGAATGAGTAGTAAAAAGAGGATTACTATGATTAATAACTTTTTAATGATCAATACCTGGAGCAAAGGTGACCTTGTCAAAATAATGACCAGGGGTTTCAGTTTTAATAGGATCAAATTTTGGGTCCAAATTAAACTTATCAGTTACAAATGGATTAACCACTACCTTTTCTCCGGATAAGTCATTGTCTAGCAATAAATGAACACCCTCAATGTGCAAAGAAGTCACCTCTCCGACAGTCGCAGGTCCAGAACTCAGTCTGATGACAGTCCCTGAATAATAACACTTTCATTAGGAAAAGACTTGACGACAATTGCAAATTACCTAATAGTAAAAGACTCTGGGAAGTTCATGTCTCCCTTAATATTTTAATAGGGATAGGATTGGCGGAATCACCAATAACTGATATAGAACCTTTCGTAATGAATGGTTCATAATTCTCCATAATAAAATCAGACTTGGGTTTATTTGACCCAACAAATGTATTGCATATAATACATAGCAATGACCTTGACCTCCTAGAAATAAGATCATTTGTAATAGCTCTGTCTTCATTTTTTGTTGTTAATGTTTTAATGTGTAGCAGTCAGACATAGAGAGCCTTGATGTCTAACAATAAATATTTTTTATCAGACTTATCAAAAGTTTGATTCCGATAAGTTGTGCTATATTGAGATTTGGAAGTACTCGTATGAGATTGAAATGGATATTTACAAGTTCTAATTCTTTTAATTTCAGTTGCATTTCCCTGCCTTTCCTGTCTTCGTTTTCCCTTTGCATCTCTCTTTCTTCTTTCTGCATTTGCATCTGCATTTGCCTCTCTTCTTTTTAAAGTTAAAGCTCTCTTAGCTGTATTTCTATCTGTTTTAAATTTCAATTATATTGCTATTATTTCAGAGCCAGATATAGATTTACTAATGAAACTCAAAGTACTTGTATTAAACATTTTTGTTCCTATCAAATACTGCACACAATTTTTATTTAATTTCTTGCTTTAACAAAGATGGTTTTACATTCGAAATTGAACAGTGGCTGGCTCCAGCAACTCATCGTTCCTTAAACACTTCAAATCCTCCAGGGTCGGATTGGGTAAACAGAACTTACCATCCTAGACGACATTGTGAAATCTGGTTGGTTTCACTCTGTGAAACCATAACACCAGGGACAAAGATATTCCGAAAGGAAAGAAGTTAAATTTCAGAAATAAATTTTAACTTATCTGAAATTCATATCCTGAAGGAGCCCCAATAACTGTTACAACTATATGGTCATAAACTAAGTAACAGAATGAAACGAAACAAACAAGTTTTGTAAAACTGAACAAATAATTTAATTATGAAAGTTATAAAATAAAACATGAAGAGGAAAGTACAGCATTATGAATTAAATCCAAATTAATTCCAAATGTTCTATCACAAGTCCTAAAAATCGAATATTCTTGTTAAAGGAAATTCGCTCGAAAAGATGCTAATGTATTTAATTTATAATGTTATCCTTCTTAAATTTATCTGGCTTATGTTCATACTGCCTTGGAAGTAATCGAATTAAAAATTAATAACAAAATCCTAAATAATTACTATTTAGAAGTATACAGTTGTACATAATTTTAAAGTTCTACTGTGTTCGACAGATGGAATTTTGAACAGTGATGTCTGTTGATGGAAACATGTAAATGCTTGCTTATTATATCGGACGATAATTATCTGAAACCATTAGCAGCAGAGAGGCTGAACCCTACAAAGTTTTTAGGAGGGTCCGTTTGCAAAATTAAGGGTTCCTATAAAAGCTGAGAACAAAAGTCAACAACGTCAAACCGAAACCTCTAACCGAACATATTTCCATACGTCGGGAAAACAGACCGCAATAACGAAATCATCCGTGTTAGCTCGTTTTTGTTACTCCCCATTGACGTATTTTTTTTTTCATCATTTAGGCGTGTTCGTTTGCGCGTCGCACACACACTCGTTGTGGTTCAGCCTCTCTGCTGCTGTGTTTTTCAGTCAAAAATTTTATCGAGACCTATACGATATCGCGAACGAGGATCATGTAAATTTATCGTGATAAATCCGTGTGTGGTAGCTTGCGCTTTTGAGAAGAAAGTTTTGAATTTAATCATATCCATATCCCCTGAACACCAAGTCTGATGAATGTTTCGCAGGGTATGTGTTTCGACTCCATTAAACACAACCAGAAGATTGCAGTTATCTCTGATCACTTTAGGTGTTTGTGTATATCGCTGAGTAACATATATAATATCAATGTTTTTGTGTCTACCTCGTGAGAATATCCTAGCTGGGTTTGTTTGCCTGTCCAGCATAACATCATCGTATACTACGAGATTATTAATACGTCCATCGAGATCATCCACAGATGGAGCTTCATCAATATCGGTGATAAAATCAACAATATCATTATCATCATCCAATGACTCCGTCGTCGCCAACGACTTCGCTTCTTCATTAAAATCTTTAAGCACATCGTAGCATCGCTGATCATCTACGGATGGCGCAACCAAATACAACTTATCCCACTTTAGCCATCTCATTATCAGATTAAGCAATAATTGCGTCTTACCAGACCCAGATGGACCTATTATGATTGCTCTGATAGAATTTGGTAATGCTGCATGATGCTTGATTGGCTCTTGCTTTCGTGTCGCTGAGAAATCAATGACATAAATAATATGAATTTATATTTTTTATCGATGCAGAGCATCCACCCCCACCAGTAGATTAACGACAACGATAACACAATATAGCCAGCGTGCACTTACAGGCAAGTGTGTGAAATGTGGTACAAGCAAATACAAATTTATTTCGTCAATGACGAAGTCATTTTCGATGACAGGTAGTGATATCGCTACTTCGCTGGGAAAATTACCAGGAACTCCTTGGGCCAAATACCCAGGAGAAAAACATCTTCTTGGATATAATTATTGTGGTCCTGGAACCCGACTTGATATCCGACTTGACGAACGAGAGCAACCAAGACCTGGAGAGTATCCAATAAACGCAATTGATCAAGCGTGTCACGTTCATGATGTTGCTTATAAGAACAAAGATTTACAACAACGGCACCTCGCAGATGTGAAGTTGATTCAAGCGCTGAATTTTATAAAAAAGTAAATCTCTCAGGGATAAACTTGCTAGCTTCCTAGTAAAATCTGCGATGAAAGGTAAACTAGTGTTAGGGGCCGATAATTAATCATAGATAACTATAATAATGGAATCGGTTTGTTATAGTCCAAGGAGATATTGGAGGGGCAGAGCAGCTATTAGTAAACTTGCTGAAGCAGCAAAAGTCTCACGTGCTGTTGCTGCAGCGTGGTTAGCACGACAGGCAATATGGCAAATCTATCTACGTCCGCCTAAAAGATTTCCACACGCACATTTTGATGTCAGTACTCCCAATGAAGTTCATCAAGCAGATCTTTTGTTTTTACCACACGATACTATTAAAACACGTAGACGTCGATCACGCACATACAAATACGCGCTAACTGTTGTTCACGTTGCTAGTAGGTATAAAGAAGCAAAACCACTATCAACTAAAACAGCATCTGAAGTTGCATCTGCGTTTGAAGGAATTTATCAACGAGGACCCTTGCAATGGCCACAACAATTACAGGTTGATCCTGGCAAAGAATTTCTTCGTACAGTATCGTCGTTGATGAAGCAACATAATGTCAAAATCAGACGAGGACATACCGCAATTCATCGCGATCAGGCAATCGTTGACTGATTTAATCGAACACTTGCTGGGAGATTATTTGGATACCAGTATGCAACGGAAATAGTTCAGGCAGATACGAGATCTCGAGAATGGGTTGCGAAATGACTAGGTGTGATAACTGCGTTAAATAATGAAATTACTCGTGGAACTTCCATGAAATCCACAGTCGCGATTACAAAAAGTAATATATACCTGTACAATGACGTGATTTTTCAAAACAACCAGTGTTAGGTAATGTGACTCTCAGATATTTATATGAACCCGGTGAACTTGGAGGGGGTAGAAAAAGAGCAACTTATCCTATCTGGAGTGTGACCACACATACAATTTCCAGCGTGGTAAGATCCACGGGTAGACATGCAATCTACAGCCTAGATTCAACTGCTCCTCAACGTGGATTTGTACATGAACAATTACAAGTAATTCCTGAAGACACACAATTACCACCGCATTCACTTCTGTAAACTGGCGTCCCTACGTCGATTTCATTCAAGACAGGTCAGCATCATATTTTCGCGTGTGTGACCAAGACTCCTATTAATTCTGTCCACGGTAAATTGTCTTGGATTATTATTCGAATACTGCCACAACATATTACAGTTACAACTTGTACAGTGATTATTCTGTCGTTGTTTCAGTGTCATGACAAATTCAACGTCGAGATCAAAATCGCGGTTATTTTTTTTTTTCAGATTGTCGATACCCAGATAACTTTTTCTTGATGACGATGAAGTTGTTATTTACATCATCAGTGATTTCTTTGGTTATTGCACAATCCTTAATAACCCTGTGCAACTGAGATATTTTTCTAACTCGAGATACTGCGAGATAAACTAAATTTGACCATTCGATCCGATCATCAATAATCCAAATATTTGTGGCAGAAATAGTTAATCCTTGTGATGAATAGCGTATCCTAACCTCCATGGATATGTATCCATCGTTAACGCGCTCGTAAAAACATTGACAGGAACTGCGACAAAATCATTAAGTACAAGTTTTTGTTTCTCATTAGTTCCTGGAATTTCAACTTCGATATTTTGTTTTCGCGTATCTGCTGGGCGATAACACAATGGTACAGGTACATTTGAAAACCTTTCTTTGTGTTTGGATAATAATTTTTCTTGCAGTGTATCTCTGACTATCTATCTACTTGCAACTATCAAATCAACTGGGTTCCATACATTCCAGAAATCATTCACGGGAGTTTCTGCAATTCTCCACGCATTATTTCGCACTATATTCTGTCTGGCTGCAGTCTGATTAACTTTTTTTAATTCTTTCAGAGGTTCATCAATAGCTCTATGATCATTTATTTCTTCGTAATAATCTACAAATGTGCATAACCATTCGTGTGGAGATTGTCCAACAAAAGGTGGTGGTTGACCCATCCGCGATGGAGTCTATGCGTCTCCGCACCATGGGGGAAAAAAAAAAAAAACCTATCATACGTCTGTGATTTTACCCCTCTTTCGTTCATTTCTCTGGCGAGTCTGTGTGTGGGCGTTAGCACAATAATATCTGCGTTTCTAAATAATTCAATCGCGCGTGTTGTTTTACCAGAACCACCACACCCATTAAGATAAATGGTTTTATGCCTGGCTACAGGATCATACACAGATGGCGCTGTCGATGCTGGCATTTGATTGTTATTTTTCTAATACTTTTCTGCAATTTCAACGTCGGCAGATTCAGAATAACTAAATACGTTTTCGCGTTTTAATCTCCATGATCCCCATTCACCAGTGCCAAGTAATCCATGTAGCTCGTCCAAATATTTTTTATTTATATAAAATGAATCTGTGGCAACTCTAACCGTTTATCATCAATAGCAAATTTATTGAAACGTACGCGACCATCGAAGACCTTAAATGACTAAATTGCGGAGACTCGCCATCGGTGTAACTCACAATTGTACTTAATTTAGTTCCGTTCTACAACCAAGTATCATTTCGGTTCACAAAGGTACCTTTCTCCGTTGTATCAGCAATTATAAAATCGATTTCTGCATCGTCCACGATCAACCTGGTACACGTTCGTTTATGATCATACGCACCACCTTGAGTAAACTTACCGATTATTTTTCTGCCGAGATATTTTGCAACTTTCTCATTGTTTTCTTTGCTGTACCCGGATACAACATCGACTAGTTTAACAACTTCATCCTCGTCAAGATTAGGCATTTTTTCCCTGATATCACTTTCTACATCGAGTTTATCTGGTTCTGGCAACCAAACTTGTTTCTGCGGACGATACAATATTATCGCGCCACTTACTTTCAACGATATCAAACTTTTTACATCAAGCATGTATCGTAACAACACAATAGGAGCCCGGTGTTTTTCTGGGAAATGTCTTCCAAACCACACATAAAGAATCGGATGAAGATCTCGTGCAAATTCAAATGAACTCACGCAGGCGAATCCAGTGAGATCAAAATCTGGTAAAGGTCCATTTATCGCAACTCTTGTCATCTCGTGACGTGGATGACCAAATCTTTTAAAGTATTCAGAACACTCTCCGGATCCCCCCAAAAAATTCCAGGATAACATGCTACCATATCAACTGATATAACGTCGCTGTGATAGTATCGAGTATTCCATAATCCGCCATATCCGTATTCGACGCAGCTTAGCTGCACATTTTCGAGAAATTCCGATCTTGTCAATCTCCATGAATTTTTCTCCTGAGTAAAGTGAACAGCAACTGATGGAACAGTAAAACAGTTACTTAGTAATTGGTCGACAGTGATTTCATCACCGTTCGTGTATTTCAACGCAAGATTTTTCATTTCCTCGTGGAGAGATTCTGCACGATACATTTTCCCGCTAGGCTGCACAAACTGATCGTAATTTCCATCATCGGAACTTCGAAACAACCAAACAGACATACGGGGTCATTCTTACTGATATTGTTGATAAAATCAAATATAACGCCGACGTAAACAATGTAACTGTTCTGTTTCGTTAAAATATCATCACTGAAGGCGTCCATGCATGCGCGATATGATCAATGATTGTTATCGGAGCTCCATTTTTTGTATATTTCGGCGTGTATAAAATCTCTCCGGTGAGCGTTTTCACCGTAATCGGAAATCTTAATATTTTTCTAACTCAGCAACGTCGCTGATAGACGCTCCGGTATCTTTAACTCGCTCCGCCCACGTGTTTATTTTATCACGTCAATGATCCGTTAAACCGCTTCCACGTGCCACTGCTGCGAAATGTTCTGTGATTCGCTCAGGTACACAATTTATCCCCGACGACGACTTTGTCGTTGTTGCTAACAGTTTCATCGGTGCAAGATCATCAACGCTAGGTTTATCATTTAACGGATATAACGCATAAACAACTGCAGTCACAGGATATACTTGTTCATAATATGGTTTGTCAATACCAGTCAGCGTCCCTGGTTTGGAATTTTTATTCAACGTGACGATTTTACTTCCAACGGTCATGCGGACAGGGTCACGCTTGTCACGGATAATCCAAACGTCGTCGCCTGTCTGTATAATAAATTTTATTAGAATACTATATCGCCGATCATCGAGGTAGTTAATAATTTTCCTTCATCGCTCGTCATTCATTCTACCATCGATTTCTCCTTCCATCAATATGATTCTGAATGTTAACTACGTATGAACGGCACCATCGTTGCTAGATTTCTTCTTGGCTTCGTTGATACGATCAGTTATATCTTTCTTCATTAGCGCAAGGTCTTGCCTCGAAAAACTAAATTTTGGTTTCGCGATGACGAAGTCATTGAGTTTGTCAAGATCAAATCTAGCTCTAGAAGGTTTAATTGCGGATAATCTCGTGAATTCCTCCATATTATAATTAAGGCAAATATGTGTTTAATTAAACATTAATATATATATATATATATATATATATATATATATATATATATATATATATATATATATAGGTATATATATATATATATATATATATAAATTATAAAATACACAACACCAACACGTAGAATGTGTGACCGGTTTCGCTTTATTGCTTCATCAGACTGAATTCAAAATGAATTCAATATCATTGCTTACGTCATTAAATATACTCTGTTACTAAGTGATAAATAATATAAACAATATGATATTAACAAGATGACGTCATACTTACATTTTTAACCTGTCTTATTCTTTAACGAATAGTTGATATGGAAATATGTATTTATAGCATATATTAATATTTAAAAACAAATACACATAAAACTGGATCGTAAAGATACATATATCTCTATTGAACACAATTTCATAAACTTTTATGGATAAATAGAGATAAACAGTTTTATTTATAATTTTATTATGTATTAGCACATTAAAAAAAAAGAAAAAAAAAAATAGAAATAAATTTTTTTTTTTTTATTATTTATGTCCCTTGTTTACAATTAGTTAATAATATTTTTATATTATTTGATATTATTTGAACTTACTTAATAACTTATTTAGTGAAAGTATAATTAATATCATAAGAATAGGTTTAAGAATTCTTTAAAAATGTTGTTGTTGTTGTTGTTGTTGTTGTTGTGGGGTTTGACGCCATTTTTCAGCACACGATAGGCTATACATGGCGGCCAGTATTAATGGTGGAGGAAGAAACCGGGAAATCCGCGGAAAGAACCACCGACCCATGAGGAGCTACTGGCAAGCTTTCTCACATATCCACATTCGCCGAATCTTAGACTCGAACCCACGCAGACAGAGGTGAGATGGCAGTGATCCGTAACGGAGAGCTCTTTAGACCACTCGGCCACTCGGGGTCCCTCTTTAAAAATGAAAGGCCATTTAAAAATTAAGTCTGAATATATTATGATCAATTATTAATAAATACTTATTTATTTTATGCTAATAAGTAGTATGCACACCATAATGTTTAAATATTTGTTATTATATAATTAGAGTTCTGATAAATTATT
>JAECUM010056747.1:0-28742 GCA_016617855.1 Megalonaias nervosa | reverse complement strand
AAAAAGAGCAACGGTGTCAAGACCAGGTCACAGCCTTAGAAAAAGAAAAGTCCACAGAAAACAGCTTCAACCCACAAGAGAGCGTCTCCAAAATCTTCTTCTCCAGCGGTGACACCCTCTTCCTCTTTAGCGGCAGTGGCCGCTGCTCACAAAGTACCTGCCTCCAAAATCAAAGTCCAAGAGAGAACGGGTGTGTTACAGAGTTTACTGGATTTGTCCAAGCAAGAACTGTCCCTATTTAGTCAGTTGCGAACTCCTCCACGACGTGTGTTGCCTGTCATCAAGTTGATACGACGTAAAGACAATCAGTGGCGACGCATTCCAGTATAAAAAAGACCTGAGGCAAACAATACGGATCAGTGTTTTTGTGGTGCTGAACGCCCAAAGATGTCCCCTCCAAGAAGTGCACACCGTTACCATCGTGTTCCTTCTTCGGTCCAAAAAAGGAAAAGGAAAACGAAAGAGACAGTCACGGCATCCTAAAAAGCGCTTAGCCAAACATCGACGTCACCCCCAGAAAAGACACACTCGTCCAAAGAAAAAGAGGAGCCACCAAAGAGGAGGATTCTTTGGTGATTTTGGAAAACACATCGTCACCTTTATGACGAAGCGACAGTCCCCAAAAAAGGATAAAAGACCGTGAGACAAGTCATCGACGTTAGTGTATTTTTTGCTGTGTGCCACGGAACCAACGAACCATCCGAGAAAGATGTCACCCCAAAAAATACATTCCTCTTCTACCCCCAAAGGAAAGAAAAGGAAAGGCTGCCACCTCGTTTAGCCAAACATTGGGACATGATGTCCGTCCTGTCCAAAACTCCTCCACCCATCCGAAAGAAACTCATTCAAACTACCTCCAAAGACGTCATCGATACCGTGTGTGAATGTTTTCTGAATGTCTTGAAAGGCACAATACCTTTGTCTAAACACCAGAAAGAATGCTTAGCCAAACATCGACACGTTCTTCGCCAAATGGTCCAAAAGAAAATACCCATTGGTCAAAAGAAAAAGATGTTGGTGCAACGCGGAGGAATTTTACCCATTTTGCCCATGTTGCTGAAAGGAGTAATGGGAACAATAGGAGGACCCTTGCTGAAAGGAGCATTGGGAAACATCCTGGGAGCATGAAGATAAAAAGGTCCAAGAAGATAAAAGGGACCTTTGGAGTCAAAAGATCTCAGACGTGATCCTTGAAATCCGATGGAAGGACGAAAACTGGCTTTAGTGCCTTACAAACGGTGGATGGAATACCATCGTTGGCAAGAACAACGAACCCCTCATTTACCTCCCAATCCTCATTTGACCGAAATGTCCCAGTTACAACACGAATTGCAATCGTTGATGGATCTCAGCGATTTGTCAGAAACGGAAAAATCGCAACGGTACGGTCAGTTGTTACAACGACTGAAACTCTTTCACCAAAAAGCTTTAGACGAAACAGCTCAACCCACTCTGAAAGATTTTAAGGCCTTGATGAAAAGTCCATCACCACCACTACCACCTCCAATGGTCAAGACAGAAAGTCCACCACCACTAGTCCCAATGTTCAAGACAGAAAAAGAAGAAGCGCTTCAAACTCCACCAGAAAAAGTACGCAAGTTTACAACACCACCTACATCCAGAATTGGTTGGATTAAAAAGATGATGGCTACACCTTCTTCCTCGGAAGTAAAAACGAAAGCCAAGACAGAAGTGAAACAAGAACTGATTACCCCTGTTCAAACACCGTCCTCCTCAACACCTATTGCTCGTCGGACACGCAAAGCATTACAAACCAAGAAAATACTACAGAAAGACAAGAGTAGCATCAGTGAAGATTGGATCACTTATTAAAAAAATGGAGAAGGTGTTAGCCAGCATTAAGTACGATCCAGCCCATCCCGCAGGTTACGGAGGAGTTCAGAAATTGTATCGTGCTGCCAAAACTCGACTGAAAAGTATCCGTTTACCTCATGTGCAACGATGGTTACAAGAACAAGCCACGTACACTTTACACAAACCCATTCGGCGAAAATTTTCCAAAAGTCGAACCCAAGTGGACGGTATCTATCATCAATGGCTAGCCGATTTAGCTGATGTCTCTCAATTGGCCACCTACAATCGTGGCTACAAATATTTGTTTTGTGTCATCGACGTCTTTTTCAAATTTGCTTGGGTCGTACCATTGACTTCCAAATCGAGCAGTGAGTTAGTGCGAGCCCTCAAACTCGTGTTGAAACAAAGTGGTCGTCACCCTCTTCGATGGTAAACTGACAAAGGCACGAAATTTCTAAACCAAGCTTTCCAAAAAGAATTGAAGAAACGTGACATTCATTTTCTCACCACCGAGAATCCCGAAACCAAAGCCAGCATCGTGGAACGTTTTCAACGCACCTTGAAAGAACGCATGTGGAAATATTTTACGCATCAACACACTCTCAAGTACATCGACGTCTTACCGCATCTCGTCCAAGCGTACAACCAGTCTTACCATCGAAGTATCGGACGTACCCCCAAGAAGTGACTCCAGACAACGAAGTCACCGTCTTCGAGCGTCTGTTTGGTACGTCCCCGACAGTGACTATCCCCAAGAAAACTGAAGTATTGTCAGCAGGAGATTGGGTGCGCATTGGCAAAACCAAACGCACTTTCGACAAAGGTTACTTACCCAATTGGACCACCGAATTGTTTCGTGTCACTGAACGAGTGCGTGGCCGTCATCCTCCCGTCTATAAATTAGAAGACATGAACGGAGAAGTGTTAAAAGGAACGTTTTACTTGCCCGAGTTACAACGTCTGACCAAAAAAGAAGACGAAGTGTACGAGATCGAAAGCATACTCGATCGAAGAACCCGAAAAGTAGGAAAAAAACGTGTCAAAGAAGTCAAAGTACGTTGGAAAGGATATCCTCCCAGTTTTGACTCTTGGATCGACGCATCGCAAATCATCGACTATAAAAAGAAGTGACCATCATGCCCTTCAACACAACCTCAGCTACTGCAGTGACCACTCATTCGCCCAGTTCTTCTGTGCAAGAGCTACAAAAGCAACCCTTGTGGGTGTGGTGTGGAGAACGTGTGCCTAAAACGCAAATCGTCTTTTTCTGCCAAATCTTTGCGGTATATTGTGTCATCGGTGCTGCCATTGCCAATTTGGGTTTGCAACAAGGAGACAAACAATTGTGGACCATTTTACTCAGCAGTTGCATCGGTTACCTTCTTCCCAATCCGTCCCTGAAATATTCCGCGAACTGGAGCCTTGCGTCCAACGTCAGCCCCCCTTCCAACAGTCACCAATCCAATCACAACAATCCTCTTTTAGACACTCCTCTGACTTCCAGTGACCCCTCGGACACTAGAACTCTAGAATTATGAACAACCAATTTTACTTAACGTTACCTAGTGACAGTTCCATGGAGGTGTTTCCCAATAATACTTTGTGCTATTACACGGTCAAATTACCCCAGGCCATCCAATTGGATCACGAAGTCCATTGGGAATTGGCTTTGGTGGAAATGATTCACCCTACACAAACCAAAAACATCATCGAAAATCAAAACACTTTTACGGTAGAAGTTCATGACGAGCAAGTGCAACAAGCCTTGGATGAACGCACCACTGCAAGTAACTCTATGAAAACGCAAGATCCCAAAACTAAACGAACCACCTATCAGTTGACCATTCCCCCAGGTTATTATTTTAGTGGACAACATTTGGTGAACACGATTTCTACCAAATTCAATACCGTGTTTGCCAAAGCCTTGGAGAGAACCAGAAAAAGTGTCACGATCGAATACCACAAAATAGCTCGTCGCCTACTCATCAAATTTTCAGAGGACAAAGTATTGGCCATTACATTTTGTCCTGAATTGTATGCCATTTTGGGTGGAGACCCTAAGTTGATCAAGGTGAAAACCAAAATACCAGCCATTACTAGCAACTTGGATTTTGCGAAATATTTTCGATTCCCTGTAGAAATGAACCAAGGACTGAATTTGATTTTTGTGTACTCCGATTTGGCGGAGTACAACGTGGTGGGACACACCTCCGTACCGTTACTGCGTGTCATTCCTGTCAAAGTGGATTCTGCCACGAACGCTGACGAGGAAGGTGGAAACACCTATCACGTTCACCGCGAATTTGTACATCCTCACTATTTGCCCGTCAGTAAGTCGTATTTCGACACTGTCAACATTACTATAAAAGGAGATCTAGGGCAAAATATTCCATTTACCAAAGGGAAAGTCACAGTGAAACTCCATTTTCGAAAACGATTACTCTAACCTTTTGTCAGTCATGTATCCTGTGTACCAAGGAGTCGCTCGACAGCAAGGACATGGTTTAGGAGATATGCTAAAATCGGCCTTTCGTACAGTGGCTCCCGTTTTGAAACCGATGGTGACACGGGGAATGCACGCCTTGAAAGATGCCGCGTTGACGCAAGGTAAAGAATTTCTCCAAAATGTCATCATTGACAAACAAAACCCCAAAGAAGCTTTCTTGAGAGCAGGCAAAAATATCTTGCTTCAAACGGGTAAAGACATTTTGGGCCGACGAGAAACTCCTATAAATGCTCTGGACGCTGTCGAGTCAGGCATTCCTGTTTCCCTGACGCCACAGCAAGGACAAGGCAGAAAAAAACGACGAAAACACCCCTTCAGAGGACTTCACGCCCCTACAGCCAGAAAGACTAAGAAAAGAAAAACTATCCGAGAGTTAGACGTTTTTGATTATTTAAAAAAGAAAATGATGCACTGAGTGTCTTGTGCTTGTTCCAAGTCGGAACTGGATCTGTTTGCCATGCCACCCACCATGATGACGATGCAAGAATCCCAATGGGTCGAATTTCATCCCGTCTCCACTTTGACGGATTCAGCTCCCATCGAGTTTGAAATCAAAGGACAACCCGAAGATTACATCGATCTGAATAGCAGTTACTTGTATGTGAAACTGTAAGTGATCAAAACCGACAACACAAATCCGGGAGCCGATGCCAGAGTAGCTCCCGTCAACTATTTCATGCATTCCTTGTTCAGCGAAGTGGATTTGTACTTGAATAACAAACTGGTCAGCAGCAGTATGGATACTTACCCTTACCAAGCCTACCTAGAAAATCTCTTGATGTACGGAAAAGAGGCCAAGAACACTCATCTGGATGCTTGCGTGGAATGGAAACCTGACACCGCAGGTGAAGACACGTTTAACGACACAGCCCTGACAGCCGATGACAATCCTCACAATGTGGGTTTTAACGACCGTCGAAGGATAATCCTGCAAGCTCGCAGTTTAGAGCTGATGGTTCGCTTGCATTTGGACATGTGGTTGCAAGACAAGTATTTGCTGAACGGAGTGGATATTCGCCTGAGACTCAATTGCAGCAGTGTCGCTTTCCATTTGATGGCTCATGCCAACGAGTACAAAACCATCATCCAAGAAGCCAGACTTTACGTGCGTCGCGTAGAAGTGTTACATAAAGCGGGAAACGAAATTAGTCACACATTGAGCAGATTGACCGCCAAGTATCCGATACGACGTGAAGAAGTGAAAACATTCACCATTGCTGCTGGACTCCGATCCAAGATCGAAGATCATCTGTTCCAAGGACAGTTACCCAAACGTTTAATCGTTGGCATCGTCAGTAATGCAGCCCTCAACGGAGCCCACGATCAAAATCCTTTCCAGTTTAAGCACTACAGAGTGTCCAAAATCGAAGTCAGTCGCGATGGCAAGACGTTATGTACCAGACCCTTCGTACCTAACTTTGCCCAGAAGAATTACTTGAGATCGTACTTGTCCCTTTACGAAGCTACCAGACAGTTAGGAACCAACACCAGTCAGGGCATTTCGTACGAAGATTATGAAGGAGGTTACACTTTGTGGGCTTTTGATTTCACTCCAGACCAAAACAGCGACGTGGGACATTTCCACCCTATAAAATCCGGTCAACTGCGTGTGGAACTTCAGTTTGCAGAAGCTCTCACTGAGACAGTAAACGCCATCCTGTATGCCGAATTCGATAATACCATAGAAATCAACAGTTTGAGAGAAGTCATTCTAGACTATTAGAAACTATGGAAGACTCTTATCCCTCTTTGAACGGTGGAGAATCTTTGGAAATGGAATGGGAAGATACCGTGAAAGCAGAACCCCAAGACCAAGACAAAGAGAACGAGGTAGTGGTCACGTCCAGATGGTCAGAACAAGAACAACATTTAGTGTCCTGTTTTGCTAAACACCTGGCGGATACAATTACGGAATTGAGTAAGAAATATTGTTATGGTTGTCAAAACGATCATCCCAGTCAAATTCAACACGATAAATGTATGATGATGAGTCAAAAAGAAAAATTGGACGAGTATCTGGACGACGCTTGGAGTCTCATCTCGGAAGAAGCAGTGTTGCATGAGTGGTATAAAGGCTTGCGTGATCTTTCCTGCCCTCCATTGAGTACTCTAGAGATCTATCGTATCGAAGCACTCTTAGCCCAGAGTGAGGAGACGAAACGAAGAAACGGTTACTTGACAGAGATTTTCAAGCAAAAAGTCAGAATTGAATTGATGACTTATCATTACCTGTGAAAAAAACCAACACAACAAAAAAATGGATACCTGGGAACTTTATTACCTTTTGAATAACAGTTCGTATACTGCTTCTTGGAATCCTGTCGTGTGTGCTAAAGATGAACTGCCTCATCGCAAACCTCAAGACCATCAGGCTTATGTTATCAACACTGACGACAGTCACCTCCCAGGAACCCACTGGGTTGCCGTGTACTTCGCTCAAGAGGATTGCGTGGAATATTTTGATCCGTATGGATTACCCCCTTTGGAAGACGACATCATGGACTTTATGAGAAGAAATGCCCAGACTACACGATTCAATAATGTGAAATTACAAGGCACAGATTCCATGGTGTGTGGACAATATTGTGTGTATTTTCTTCATCAACGCAGTCTTGGATATCCGTTAGAACATTTAGTGACTTATTTTGATCGTCACTCTTCTAGAAACGATGAGAAAGTAGATCGATGGTTTTATGACCATTATGGTTATCTTTTGTCTTTAGCTAGGAAACGTAGTGTACATCAATGACCTCATGAGTTCCATCAGTGGAAATCTCACATGATTTCACAACGTTGTCAACCTTGTCAAAAATAATTTGTTTGATGTTATTGTTACTTGTTAGTGGTTAGTTGTTTGTTGAATAAAAAATGTTGTGTTTTGAAAAAAATGTGTCTGTTGTTTGTTTTAAAAAAAAATGTATCATTACAAATGCTCTTTGACTTCTCTCTATCCCTCACCATGACATGAGCTATCATAGCGTTCCCACACTAAAACCGAGTAGGGGTTTTATGCATTCGCGTACGTTGGTGTGGATAGTAAATAGGTGTGTGTTTTATGTTTTTCATTCGTTAGTGTGGATAATAAATATGGTATGTTTTATGCATTTGCGTCCGTTGGTATGGATAGTAAATAGGTGTGTGGTTTATGCTTTCTCATTCGTTGGTGAGGATAATAAATATGGTATGTTTTATGCATTCTTGTCCGTTGGTGTGGATAGTAAATAATATGTGAAGTGAGTGTAAGGGATGTTTTCGTTCACGTGCGTCCTTGAAGTATATAAAAGCATAGCGTTCGCAATTCGCGCCATTCAACGCTGAATACAAAAAATGGCTAGCAACATGGAGAGAATGATAAGATTGCTGAACGTAGCCAGGGATCAGGTGGCAGGAATGATAGAAGAGGAGGTGGAAAAAATAAGAGGCTTCATCTATCGTAAATATGTGAGAGTGGGGACATTGAAGGACGCACTTGATAATGTCATCCAAGTGAGGTGCTTTTTAGAAGAACAAGCAAATTTTACGGAGTGGTCTTTTTTCCTGTGGGGATTAGAGAAATTAAGGAAATCTGAAGACCTAATGAGAAAAGTGATGAAAGAAGAGGTAACGAAAATCAAAGACACATGGGTAAAAGAGAGAAAGGAGAAGGAAAACAGAAAGAGAAAAGAGGACTTTGAAAGACTAAATCAAAACTGGATGAAGATACAGGAAAAGTTTAGAGAAATGGGACATCCTGACTGGATTCCAGACGAAGAAAAGAAAAAGAAGAAGAAAGGAATCATTGGAAAAGTGAAGAGCTGGTGAAAAAAATGGAGCCAATAGAAGAAAAAGAACCTAAAGGCCCTTTTCAGGGCCACTCCACTGCCTCGAAAAGATTTATTCTTTCTTGTTTAAAAAAATTTATTCGATTGTATAATTTATCTTTTAACTCACAAAAACATTATTCTCTTATCTAAAATTTTTTTTTAGTCAGTTGTATAATTTGGGTATAATATTATAATATCCACAAACACGGACGCGAATGATTCAAACTTTATATAGAAATGACACAGGTGGCATGACGTCACGGTACTTGCTATATACAAACACGAACGCGAATGATTCAAACTTTATATAGAAATGACACAGGTGGCATGACGTCACGGTACTTGCTATATACTATACACAAACACGAACGCGAATGATTCAAACTTTACATAGAAATGACACAGGTGACATAACGTCACGGTCCTTGCTACATTGTTGCAAGTGTCCAGTACCGTGACGTCACCCTACCTGTTCCATTCCTCTTGTCCCTATACAAAATTCCCATTGTCCGTATACTGTCCCAGGGTGTGCTAGTCGCTATACAAAATTCCCATTGTCCATATACTATCCCACAGGGTGATTTTTTGTCCGTATAAACCTTGCCCGTAGAAAGTCCGGGGGTGGGTGGGTCTGTAATACTAATTCCCATTGTCCGTATACTATCCCACTACACTACTAATATGTGAATTAAATTTTAAAAAATTCTTATTGGAAGGAAAGTGAAATCAGCAGAGTTTCTGTTTGGACAATACTGAACTTTACAGCGCGTTCTACTTCCAAACCAAAACAAACTATTTAATTATCTTTCTAGAAACATTACAAAATGATTTCTCACCCATGCGACAGAGAAATCTAGCTGTTTTGCTAACCTTACTTTTCTTATCTCAGTCTGGTTATCTCAATCCGGTTGTCTCGGTCTAGGTGTCCACTCGCTAGGGACTACTTTTAAAAAATAAACCTTTGTTGTCTTCTGCTATGCCTGACGTAGTTGTTCTAAAATCAAACAACAACGACAACAACAACAACAACAACAACAACAAACAAACAAATATATAGCAAAACAACATAGTAACTTAAGGACTCTCCATTTTGAGAAAACACCATACAAAACATTTCGAGAGAGAGAGACAGACACATGCACACACACGATGTTGAGCTTTTTGGCATTACGATAGTTCGTTCCACACAGCATAGTCAGTTTTATCCTATCTGTAAGCCTGACTCAGTACATTTTCAGGTCAGCGTCATTAAATGTAGCTAAAGCTCCCTAACTAGTTTTAAATACTTCGTGTGAAACAAATTATATACTGTTAGCTACATTTAATGACGGTGACCTGAAAATTGACTGTGCTACAGACAGGATACAATTCTCAATGCTGTGCGAAATGCACTATGACAGAAAACACTGATCTATGCACATAGCATATAGACCTATACACTTCATATTCTTCCAACGCTGTTAACAACTGCAGAAAACTTAGTAACAGCCAGAAATGTGTTATGTCAAACATGCTTTATTCTATTTTTGTTAAGCATCTCCATTGCGCCCCAGCTGAATCAAAATATACCTAAAATATTTAATGACAAATAATGCACTTACCAGCCAGAAGGAATCATTTATCCGTCAACACATTAATCCGTAAGCAAATTTCACTGTAACACTTGCCATATTTGGAAGAGAGAAAAATAAATTTTCAACGAATCAGTGAACTTGAAAGTTTAGCACATGGTTATCAGCTGGGGTCCGTATTTGGAGGGTCTTTTATACACGGAGGTGCTTTTACAATCAATATTAATTATAACACAAGTATGTCACAAACAGTCTCACCTCCAATAAAGATAGTGATAGTGACACGGATCTCTAATTACCCGCGAATAACTCAAGCACGGACACTCATGCTACATGTATTTACATTACAACACACAGATGCTCGACGCGAGCTTGATGTTAAGAAAAAAAAACAATAATCTGAAGGAAAAAAGTCATACAGGTGACAAAAATACGTCAGATTACCCCCATGACCCGTTCTGACATTGGACCCTCTCTATCATACTATAATGAGAACATGTTAATACCTAATTTTGCCGGGTTACAAATATTTTCGTTGTGAAACGGTGACGGTGCATGGATGTTATTTAAGTATTACCTTTTGAGCCAATCATATTTCTCCGTTGACGTGTGTGCCGCGTAGTGTACATCTTTTCAAACTGATGTCGCTTGTATGGGATGTATGTGTAATGAAGAAGACAATGTCTAATTCTTCCATGGAACAGGATTCCTAACGTTGAATCGGGTTAATGGTAAGTAAACACTTACTTTTGCATCTACCACTGTTCTGTAATTGAAGAAGGGAGGTATCGTAGAGTCGCAAACATGGTATATGTAGCTCTTTTCACCGGTTGTCACCTGGGAGTAGTAGTGTCCACTCAGACAAAATTCGCGAAATTCGCACGTTTCGGAGCCCGTAACTTCAGTTTGGTGCAACGCAGAATAGTCAGTGATGGATTGATGGATAGAAAAATATCTCGGGAGTAAAACAAGCCATAGAATATGATCGTATGCCGTTAAAGACGGAAATAGCAGAAGGAAATCGAGGGTCATGGGTGGAACGAAGTGTTTGGAAGTTACTGACCATCTCTCTTATATAGTATGATAGAGAGGATCCAATGTCAGAACGGGTCATGGGGGTAATCTGACATATTTTTGTCACTCTGTATGACTTTTTTTCCTTCAGATTATTGTTTTTTTTCTTAACATCAAGCTCGCGTCGAGCACCTGTGCTACAACAGAGCTGTGGGCCGAGTACAGTTTCATTATGTACAATTTAATTTTCTAAATTGGAACTAATGAAAATGAAACATCTTCTTGCAATAAATATTACGTATTTATTGTTAATTTCATATAACATCCATATATTAAATGTGATGATACCTAAAAACTATGTAACGTTTAATGTTGTTATTTTGTTTTGACTCACGTATAAAAACTGTGTACTTCGGATGACACGTCACGCCACAGTCCTCATTAACATATTTGTATTAATGCACCGCATGTAAACATTGGCGCGTGAACTATACTGAACAAGTAACGGTATTCTTTCTTACTTTAAAGGGTAATATTGGGTAAGAAAAAGAATCTACGTTGGGATTTGGACCAAGACAAGGAAATCCCAGTCGCGGGGTTACATTATATGTCTCCCCACTTGTCAAGCCTCGTGGGGAGACAAATAATGTAACCCCTTGACTGGGATTTCCTTGTCTCGGTCCAAACTCCAACATAGATTCTATATATCTGAGCTCTAATGCAGTTTATAGTGATTTGTTTGAAACCATCTATGTGAAATATTTGCATACTGAGATATTCAATAACTTAAGTACCCCAGTGCCCACAGGATTTTGATTTTTTGGGGCCAAAGTCTCTGCATAAATAATAATAGCTTCTGTCAAAACTATGACGAAAACTGGCCCTTCACCATTTAAAATCATTACAAGCCAATTATATTCTATTTGATAATACCTGGCCCAAATGTAGAACAGTAATGATTTTTCAATAAAAGACCATACCTGAGAATCAATAGCGTTCTTTATAGTTTATTAAAGGTAATAGACCCGGTTTGTAAAACTATTGGTATAAAACAACGCACAGTATAAATAGCAGATATTTTAATCGATATATCAACCTTCAGTAAATGTTCTGGCTATTTCATATGAAATAGCTTTCTAGTATTGTTTTTGGCCTATCTCTCTTAGGTATACCAACACATACATCACCATTTTATGTATATCATAATTCTCCTGATATGTGCGAAAAGTTTATTCTTCTAACAAAACTTAACCAATATATTTTCATTTGTTTTTCTTGTTGTTTGTTTTGTTTTTGCAAATTCAACAGTGAAGCCATTTGATTCAGAACTTGTATTATTTTGCATATTTTTCAAAGTTAAGCATCCCTCCAGGTATGAGTAAGGTCCTTGTAAAGATTAATGTTGAGCATCATTCTCTTTCCGTATATCTATATAACCTACAGCATTAACATGTTTATAAGATTATAAATTTTTCTACTAACAGCTGCCTCGCTTGGCGCTCAGCATTAAGAGGTTAGTGTTAGGACTGGTCGGCCTGGTGTCAGGATAATGTGACTGGGTGGGACATCATGCTACATGTCTGCGGCATGATGCCCCAGTGCTAGACATCACTATAAACTGCCACACTGCAGACATCGTAGCGATATGACTGAAAAATTGTTAAAGCTACGTTAAAAATCATAATCACATCACATCACAAAAATTTTTCTTCTTCGAACATTGCTGACTACATTGCAAGATGAAATAAATTCAGCTCAGGTTGCTCCACAAACCCTGTTTAAATCTATTGCTGTTTACCGTTGAGACTGGTAGCAGTGGTGACTCAGCAGCCACCAATGGATCAATGATAATAAATCCAAATCATTAACTTATCTTTTGTCTGCAATTTTGCTATTGAAAGGTGATTACTAAATAAGAGGAACAGTGAAAAATTAATGATAAATAGCAAATGACGCTATAGGAGACGTCAAATTTGTAGGTTGTAAACAGAAAAACTTTATTACATTCGAATCAACAGAAATCCACAAAGAGTTGTATGGTGATTCCCGTGAATTTGTCCAGAGTTACGGGTCCGCACCCAGATCTCGCTGCCCTGACGAACTTCCAGAAGTAATGTACGTGTGACTGACACAAGATGATTAGCGTTACTGGAATCTGCTACAAAGTCACATATAATTTCACCATCCTTGACTAAATCAAGCGCCCCATATATGCCTGGCAGAACCATGACTGTAACGCTAAAGAAGTAAATTCCATGCATGGGTGCAATAAATATTCCTGTGCCTCCGTGGTATGCCCCGCCCACGTTAGTAACAACGTCATCGAACACGATGGGATGATGTTCACCCAGGTTGATTAGGTCAGAACTTGAGACAGTGACATAGAAAGCAACCTGGTTGAGTAGAATTTGCTCTGAAATTTTAAAAACGACATTATTTTACTGACATTGCATTACAGTGAATATCATACTTTGATTAAAAGCAGTTGAAGGGAAATTAAAATAGAATGCAAGGATATCTATTTTTTGTAGCTCTTGGTGCATGATTTTATCTCATATTTATAACTTTTATGCATGGCTGTAAATAATACAGAATATCTTTGTTTAAATTTTGCTTACGGGACCTGAGTGTTTTAAGAAGTTAATATTGAACAGGATCTACAAATAGCTGCTTGCTTATGTGTTGATAATTATTATAATAATTTTAATAATAAGACTAAATTATGGCTTAATTTCTCAGTGGCTGATGGGGTTTCAACGTTTCTAGAATAATTCTTTAACTTCCAAATGGTTGGGCTAGGCCACATGAATAGGCATATTCGACGCAAATGAGTAGTGTGTTCTGTCACGTGGGGTCTATTGCGAAATACAGTCGCAATAGACAGTGTATATGAAGTGAGGGCTGAGCAATCAGTTTCATTCTGATTTTGGAGTAATTCACATTTCTTGTGTTCCTGTTGTAAGTCTGCAGACGTGTTTTATGTTTTACTTAGATATTATTCGAGGAAAAACACTTGTTTGGACTGTTCAATGGAAATAGAAAGTGCTCATTATTTGGACAATATTATTATCCTGGAACTGTTATAAATTATTCGAAGTAATTCTGGACAACGCTTGATAACGTCCCACTTCTTGGATGACCAGTACATTTCCGGTTTTGAAATTTATAAGGAGCTTTTTATTCATTTAGGACTTTCATAGATATTTATAAGGATTTGTTTGGATTAACTTTATAATATTGTAAGTTCCTCTAACACTTTCATTTATAACTTTAATAATTAAATTGTTTGTTAAGTTTTACAAAATTTGTTGGTTTTGCTTTTTTGTTACTTAGTTGTGACAAGAAGCAATTTTATTACGAAACTGTCAAAACTGATTTAAAGTGGTTGAAAATATTGTACAGACAAAAGGAATTCTTGTGGACATCACATTTCATTCTTACAGAAATAACAAGCCTAACATTGACTAGAATCATAATAATGTTCCTGACTTTATCAAATAGGTTTTTCTTTTTCATTCAGCTTAAATTACCTGCTATTGAGGTTCTCCAATTCTAAAAGAGTATCTCTTCTTTTTCTAACTGAAGCTTGCTGTCGTACTTTTATTTTGTGAATAAACTAATATGTATTACGGACATACTCACTTTTAATAATGGCATTCATCGCTAGATCTTCGTTTATCACGTATGGTGTGGCAACTCTCGATTTGTTTTCGTCACGAATTTGTTCTCTGGACAAATTAGATCGTTCGGTAACTTGAATCGTAGTTACATTTCGAAACATTTCTAAACCTCCGTCATTAACAGACACTATTCCTTTTCTACATGTTCTTGCATATTCTTCCAACTGTTGAATTCTTCCTGTTTGGATACTGGCTGTTTCTCTTAGCTTTAAATTACTCTCCAACAGTTCCTTAATACTTGCTTCTTGGTCTTTCAGTTTGGAATCCTGATTTTCAAGCAATATTTGAAGAATGTCATTTCTGGCTTTCTGCTGATCTAATTCATTTTGAAGCTTCTGCATACCTTCTGAGAACGCCTTTTCCAGGCGGGCGACTCGATCCTCCAGCTTTCCGGTGGGTTTATATCCTGGGGTAATTGTTGACTGAAACCGCTTTAGAAAAAGTTCTCTAGTGCTCTCCAGGCCGTACACTGTGTTTGTTACGAACGTTAATAGCACCGAAAGCGTCACAAACATCATTTTCACTCTTTCCTCCGCGGAAATTTCGTAACTAATATTGAGTATTTATAGGACTTCTTGCACATTCTTATCTGTGACACGTAAACACCTAGTGAACTACACGCCCCGTTGTTTCTAATTTGATTCACTTTATCGGGAGGAAAGCTGTTCAATTTCCCGTCCTATATAATCCACGCATTTGTCCAGTAACGACCGTAATGGAGATATGGGAATTTGGATATTTCCCATGGCATTAAGAATATATATATAGTGAGAGAGAGAGAGAGAGAGAGAGAGAGAGAGAGAGAGAGAGAGAGAGAGAGAGAGAGAGAGAGAGAGAAGGGGGGGGGCAGCATTTGGACATTTGCATATTTAATTAATAATGATCGATTTTTTTTTAACGTTAGTATAGGTTAAGAAACAGCAACTAATACCACAACAACAAAGCATTAAATGCATTACGGTGTGTGTGCCTCGTAACCAAGAAATATACCGTATAGTGTCGACAGGCTATTGCAACCTTGTATCATGGATTATATAAGCACTGTAAATAAATCCCAAGGAAAATGTAAACATACCGTTACGACGAACCATATTCTTGTAGGTTACTTTGTGTAAGTTCGATTCCAAGGTTTTCACCCAGACCAAGTTTTTATTCTGTCCCTGAGTCAATTTTCGACTAGCTTAGTTTAGTCCAAAATAAGTAGCTATTTACATATTGTTTGCTTGACAGTGCACTAATCGTACCATTACGGTTATATATTTTGAAATAAGTTTTGACTAAAATTAGTTTAGCCAAAAACTATTCATTCAGTAACATTGTTGTCAGTTTGAGGGTATCATCGTATTACATAATACGTTCATGCGTTGCTATATGCCGAGGTTAACAGTTATTAATGTAGTTTTAAGGAAGATCCGCGATACCGTATATATAGAATTCTTTTTAGTTATTACATCTGTAAAATTTGAGCGTCATTGAGTCATCAGCCTAGGAGAAGTCAGCCCTTGTTTTGAATATTTTTCCGACACAGAATAGCTGGGGGGTGGGGGCTGTATCTGTAACGTGCGACTAGTACTTTCGGTTATTGCCATGTGTGCTTCCAATTGTATTAAACTCGTCCAGTCGATGCAAATATCATGCATGTGAGCGCATTTAGCGCGTGCGAGAGAGAGAGAGAGAGAGAGAGAGAGAGAGAGAGAGAGAGAGAGAGAGAGAGAGAGAGAGAGTGTGCATGTGTGAGTGTTACAAATGCCCGTAAATAAGCTAATCCTAAATTATGATATACTCGGGGTGGTATTTAAATAACCATCACTGAGTGAAGAATCAGCAGCTTTCACAAACAGATTTCATAAAATACCTAACAGCCCTACAACAATCAAGAAAATCATGTACTTTGAAGTACGTACGATCAAAGTAATTAATCATGTGAAATGACACATTATGTTCCTTATCAATATGTTGACAGTATTTTTTTAAAATATAGTAACACATATAAGGTTTGGGACCTAATCACACCAACTATTTTTTCAAGAAAGCATTTGTATATTTATCGTGCATAAACTACTTTTCTATTTGTCGTTTTCTCTGAAGGATTTTTGATTGAGCAACTTAAATTGTATCATACGTATCCGAAATGTTCTTGATTGAGGAAAGTGAACTTTCCGTCTTGATTATGTATAGATAAGGTGTGAAAATCAACCAATTGGCCAATGATAAAAATACAGAATCTGGTTGCACAGCTATTTGCTTTAATCATGTAGACTCATCTGTAAACATGTACATTCCAACCATCATCACCAGTGATTAGTGCCGTTGTTCTGTTAATGTAGGAAAAGGAATTGTTTCAATTTTGTCCTTTGTTTTTTGCTATTGGTGTTTTGTTTTGTTTTGTTTTGTTTTTGTTTTTTGTTTTTTTGTTTGTTTTTTTATTACCTAGCTATAATCAACATGGTGCGGTCTTGTGATAACCAAATGTCAGCCTTTATCTTGATAATTTCATTCACTAAACCCTTGAAAAGTATTACAACAGTTTCCAATATTTACAACTTGATGGCCTTTAGCTAAATAAAAGAAGAAAGAAGCGAGACCAACAAGTTTAGTAAAAATTAACACATAATTTATTTCTCTGAAGTTGCAAAGTCAAAACTTAAGAGGAACTTGCAGTATTGTGAATTTAATCTACAATCGTAAAGGTTTTCTCACAAATCCAAAAGTTTAGAATGTTCATAATGAATTCCAATATTGAATGCGCTGATAAACAAACAGTCTAGAATGTGTTACTGTACCAATTGTCATGATATCTCATATGATATAATCTAGAATGTCCTGAAATGAATTCACAATAATCCCAGAACAGTATTTTAGTAAAACCGGCTATGAGCACTTTATAATTCAAATGAATACTTGGAATAAATGATTCCTTTCATATTATATCTGAACGCAACAGTAAATGATTCCACATACTGAATTTTAAACTGGAATGAAAATAATTTTGTTTACCTCATCCTATATATACTAATTTCACTCGACCTAAGAAACACTAATTTTCCCAACAGGTGTGTCGTTTCAAATGGAAACATTTCACTAATTAGTAAACAAGGTCAGACCTTGAACTTATATTAAAGTAAACAAATTTAAAAGAATGACACAAGTAAGAAAGACACAACCCTCAGTGAAGACATTAGTCGGTATGGCCCAAAATCTAAACTCAATCACGGACAAAGGTCTATCACATAAATTAAATATACATAACAGAATGTAATGATAATTAAAATAGTTATAACATATTGCACGGTTTAAGTTTCTTTTAAAGATGGGAGAAACGAGGAATTTGATATTAAAATGCCTTCAACAGTCTCCCGAATTCAAGCTTAGCCACAATGTTTATTTGTAGTCTGATTATATATATATATATATATATATATATATATATATATATATATATATATATATATATATATATATATATATATATATAAAATCACCCACCAGGTAAACGGTAGATTTGGGGCCTTAGTAAATATTTATTTATTTCTCCAATTCAGCAACAAAAAGATTTGCATAAGACAGAGCAAGCTTCGCCCCCATACCCCATAGCTGTCACGGTGGTTTTTGTTTTGCTGTGATACATTTTGTCATTAAAAAGTCGTTAATTCCAAGACAAATTTTCAGTTAATTTAGAATTCCATCATCCGATTGATTCGTATCAGGATTATCAAATATTGCCTTTCTACAAACAGCTAAACCATGTTCATGTTTGATGTTGTGACAGGGATATCCGTATCTGTTGAAACCAGAAATGCAGTTTTTAGACGTATTAATCTTACTCTGTTTTTCCAGAAAATCATTTCTAGCTATAACATATGACAACTCTTTTCGATCCAAAGGGTTTCTATTGGGCAATACGCTCAGTCTCACATGAACAATCCGGAACATCCCTTGGTATAGTTCAATTTCCCAAAAGTTAGCAAACTGTAGAAAGAAAATAAAAACAATACCTTGGTCTTGAATTTTTCGGATCAAATAGTCGAATGCCCTTTTGTCCACTCTCCCTTCACCCTAAAAAAGAAACGCCCAAAACACACACACACACACACACACACACACACACTCACTCACTTAACTTTCCAAGTACGCGTTTGACTTCCAAGGCTGTATCATGATAAATAAATTTTGAAGGAGGCGGATAAGTCTGGATCATTTACTTGTTACTCCACTTCCAAAATATTCTGATCTTGATCCTCGACAACAATCTGTTATATGCATTATTTATTAACTTAGATTGGGGGATATTGAGGTATAAATTCTGATTGAAAACGCCTGGCATGCTTTGTTTCTGAGGTCATAAATACAAGTCCGTGCATCCTTCGGTGCATAAGTAGGTTACAAAATAGAACTGCTTTATAAATTCTGGTTCAATAAGCTGATTATTTAGTTGTTGATTTGCCGAACAGGCGAAATGCAGTTTTACCTACATATACTTTTTAAGTCTTTATATCTTAATTCAAAGTATCTGTAGTCTGCAGGTATAAAATTAAGACCTTTTGAAAGTAGCCAGTGCTCCGCGGAAGTCAGAAAGTGAAATTATTAGTAATGTACCTTTGAAGTCAGGATTGCAAAGGTTCAAAAAAGTAAACCAGTGTTGAGTGTCTGTAGCCGCAGTTTCGTCCATCCAGTGTATGCTGTCGGTTCATGTACGGAACATGGGGGTTGGGGGGTTGGGTTGGGTTGGGTTGGGTTTAGTTTACGTATTAAATAAGCGTTTTTGGAGATGCAAGAATATAGCATGATCCAGTATATGTATTTATCAACGGAAAGATTCGGTGAAACATTTACCAGCTGAAACAATACTTTTTAAATTTGGAAAGGCATGTATTTGAGCACCACTCTTTGCCCAGCATTAATTCCGATGTCTACGTTTACTTTTTTGACGTTTGCTTGTGACTAAGACTGCTCTCCAAGTATGTCAGGTCTTGTATTTCGGCAAAATGACAAAATAGAATTATCCCGGAGTTCCCGAGGTGGCATTTGTCTTGTTGAATAGATGTTAAATTTATGTGACAATTACTGCCACCTCTTTACGAAATTTAAGTAGGGGCCAGTCATTGTATTTCCGTTGCATTCTAGTGTGCGTCCTTGAGGTCATGTTATTATGTGTTCAAAATTTAGTGGTAGGATGGGTTAGTGAAGTGAAAGGTCACACTCATTTCGAAATGGGTGATCGGGTACATAGCCAGTCTGCATAGGATTTGTCAGAAGTTGCGGAGTCAGAAGTACTAGGTGTTGTCAGCGGAAGTGAGTTAGAAAACGATTTGGTAAGAGGCTGTGCTATGCAAAACGCAGGAGTGTTGTTGGAGGAAATTGTGGAAAACCTATTAATAGGTGTGATTCTTGATGGAAGGGGTGGCTATTGCCTTTGTTAAAAAGTCTTTGTCTCAGCGTCTGCTAGTCTGGTTGAGGAGGAGAGAATGTTGCGTTCCATCCAGAATTCATATCTTTGCGGAGAGAGTTTTATTAAACAGTTCTCGCTGCCGAAACTGTACTTGCCGAAATGAGTTTTTGTGCTGTTTTCTAGACCATTGTTATGCTTGAATCGCTTATAACACTCCACACTCCAAAACTGGTCCTCAAATACTAACTTCACGAGATAACTCAGAGATACAGTTTTGATACTGCTTCCTCCTACAGTTTTGAAACAAAGTCGACCAAATGTTTACCACTTTTCTCAGTCTTGAAACTATGGAGACTCTGGTCTTACAAGGCCGAACTAAGTAATGAAGATGGCGTTCTTATTGTATGATTTTCGACGGCACTCTGTCAACACTGTTAAATTGGTGAATGACCTGAATGATGCTGTAGAGAGCACTAACTAAGCTAGCAAACTCTTTCACAGTCCATCCATTATCACTCGTAGGTAAGTGAAATTGCAGATCAGATGTATATAATTTTTGGAGTAATTTAGAATGTAATTTTCGATTCAAATTTATTTTTTTATTTTGTTTTCGTTTTCTGTTTGGTAAATGTTGAGCCAAACGTTAAATGAGCCAAAGTTAAATTTCGGAATAATAAAAATTCAACCTACTATTACTAATGCCAAAGCTGGTGTAAACTTTGATGCTGTCAACGATAGAGAACGTGTTGGTCACTGAATAAATACAATTAAATGGAGCAGTTAAACCTTATATGTAGTACATTTCTTAGAACGAGGGAATATTGACGCTCTTCATAACACTGAACATCTGTGTCTCTCCCCCTCTCTGTCTCTCTCTCTCTCTCTCTCTCTCTCTCTCTCTCTCTCTCTCTCTTTTCTGTCTCTTTCTTCGGGTTGCTGGTTTGTTTCGCCTCATACGCCAGATATATCGGGTAGCTAGCCTAATCAAGGCAATGGCTTTCCATTAAAATGCCTCTACGGAATTCCTTATCTACAAACAAGCGTAACAGGTGCATGTCAGTGTTCGTCAGCGGCTGTAGCTTTACGCACTTTCTTTCTACGATGACATCCCACCTCATTCCAGGGGAGCTGTAGTAACAGGTTGGTCTAGGCCAACATTTTTCAGCGATGTGACCGAAACGCCACAAACACGTCAGCCAGCAGGAGCACATCGATTCGAAGGTAGAGATCTTGGTAGTCTCCAAAGTTTGTAGGCGTATATTTTATATATGCACTGCGCGTGCTCGCACTCCTTTGTAGTTATGCCAGCGCAAAGTAACGACCTAAACTGACTTTATTAGCTGAAGTCCAAACTGCTTATATTTTCGTACGGGTAGATGTTCTCTTTTGGTGAGAAGGTCAACATCGCGCACAGTGTTGTGAGCCTAATGCAAATGGCTTTCTTTGCCAGAGCCTCTGCCTCCTTCTCCGGGCAGCTACTCATAAATTACAGGCTGTCCTCAAACTGCAGTTTCCCCAGCTAGAAAACCATACAAGGTTGCTTGTAGATAGGAATAGTGATGATTTTTCCCTCTCGAGATTCCAGTGCCTCCATAATGAGGTGACCATTGTAGTTTCGATTAGAAGTCATTAATTAGAACCTGTACCTTCGTTTTTCTGGATATATTAAGAATTTGAGGTGGCATGCATGACATTTTTGAGCTATCTTTTGCAATATGAAAATAGTATGTTTAATACTGACGACCCCTCGCGATATTGTGACACACACACACACACACACACACACACACACACACACACACTTTCATTCAGGGAATTAGGGAATACACAGTAACTTATATTTTGCATTCAGACTGGATTATGCCTACATTACCTTTGTTTTATATTATGTCATCTGTAGAAGGGTTAGGTACTGTAAGCGACAATATTAACCCTTACTCAGATCCTTGGGAAAAATATATAGATAAAAGATGCCCCTCTCTCTTCCTTAAATCGACTTTTAACCGGAATCGCTTTTAATAAAGGAAATTTTCTATTAAATAGCCAAATGTTTTCTTCTCCCTTGTAATACCTATATTCGTGCGTTATAGATATGTTGGTTAAAATGTTTCTACCATACATATTGCGGAAATATATCCTAAATTGCGTATTTGCACGCGATATGCATCATACTCGATGATAAAACTTTGATTTTTTTTTTTAAAACTGCTTCAACAATGTGTATATTTACATGAAGTGGATTACCTCTGACACCTATTTTCGCTTACGTTTAATACGTTTCGCACACGATTATATTTATCTATCTGACTTGCTGTCATAATATTCCCAGAATCGACCGAGAAAAGGCAGTTTATGTATGTCTTGATCATTGTCTTCGAGAGGGAGAGAGTGGACTTCTGTATCGAGAAACACCTGGTTTGACGGAACCTATTGGAGTCCATCCTTCCCATCTTTGCCAGTGTTCAATTGTAGGATTTTGAATGGCATATACATGTCTTCTTTTAACTTAAAAGTATCTGTATGTTGTATTGCCTGTGGACGGTCAAAATCGGGCGAGATGGTAAGCGCGCTAGGGCGTGTACAAGTATGCGTAAATTATTACGTATGGAGTTAACATTCATGCCCATGTAAAACATTATTGAGTTTTCGGAGCTGAAAGTTGCTTATCTTCGTGCATGATTGTTCAATCTAACTCAGATAAAATTGGGGGCCCCGAATGGCCAAGTGGTCTAAAGCGCTCACCGTTACGGATCATTGCCATCTCACCTCTGTCTGCGTGGGTTCGAGTCTCGGGCTCGGCCAATGTGGTTATGTGAGAAAGCTTGCCGGTAGCTTCTCGTGGGTCGGTGGTTCTTTCCGGGTTCTTCCGGGTTCTTCCTCCACCATTAATACTGGCCGCCATGTATAGCCTATCTTGTGCTGAAAAATGGCGTTAAACCCTATAACAACAACAACAACAAATAAAATTGTAGCGTACCTAATTGCACGGTTTGGGTTATAAGCATATTGCTTCTCTCTCTCCCTCCCTCCCCCGTCTCTGTCTGTCTGTCTGTCTGTCTGTCTCTGTCTCTCTCTCTCTCTCTCTCTCTCTCTCTCTCTCTCTCTCGTAGTAGTAGTAGTAGTAGTAGTAATATGTTTTGTCGGGGTAAGTGATCTCTGATCTAGAAACGACTTGTTTTATATTACTACTAACAAGGTTTCTAGCTCCGAGACCGTCCCAAACCCTTTTATGTTTACATTTTCTTCACCAGCTTTTTCTAGCTCAAAATAATGACTTTCATATGATAAGGTTTTTCTAACATATTTCTGACAAAATATGTTTTGTCGGGGTAGGGGGTCTCGGATCTAGAAACATTTATTTTCTGTTACAACTGTTACAGCCATTTAAAATAAAAATAATTCCTATGACCTTGACCTTTAACCATTGACATATGACCTTGCACTTTGACCTTGACCTTTGATTTTTTGATCCTTTGACCTTGAACTTTGACCTTGAGAAGGTCAAAGGTGAAGAGTTAAAGGTTAAAAGTGACCAGCTTAGCCGTGGTGACAGTAGAATAGCGCCATGGTACTGGTCATACTCTAATAATAATAACCGTAATAAATAATAATAATAAATAATAATAAAATTAAACAAAAATAAACAGTAGCATCATAAGCGGTCACCATTCCATCGGGGTCCCTTCATTGCCTTTTTTTCCTTTCGCGAGGTCCCTTCATTGATGCCTTTCTTATTGCAGTTATGGGGCACCCCACTAGGCTTTTCTTTTTGGCTGACATTCTTTCTGAACGTTCCTGTGGGGTACCCTTCAAATGAGGTTGAGAGCTCACATACGCTACTGTTTATTTTAGGGGGCTCCTGCATAGAAACCCCCTCCAGCGAATCGCTAAACGAAACGAAACTGTAGAGATTCAGAGGGTTGTCTTAGCTTTTTGATTTCATGTACACCCACCATCAAACCCCGGGGAGAGTGCAAAACGCACTCACCACGTTGTTTGGCGTGGTGAGGAGGAGTACATGAAATCCTTTTGGGGCATAGAGCCCAACACCTATATATAAAACTGGCAGAATGCCTGCCGTCGAAAATGTGTCAGTCACGGGAATCGAACCCGAGGCCTCAGTATGATAATCCAACGTTATAACACTGCACCACTTGTCCGATTCTTACAATTATACGTTTCAAAAGTTGTCATGAAGTTAACTTATGCTGTATAAACTACATGTGGATCTAAAATAAATTCACACACGTTCCAGAAATTATTATGCTGAATAAAATACAGTGTGAATCTAGATTTATTCTAGAAAATATTATTACTGAATAGACTGTAGTGTGGATCTAAAATAAATCTGCCGGATGTCGTTGTAAACAGCTGTCGCATGACGTGTTAAGTGCACATTGTATAGCTGGAAGTCAATAACTTACCTGGAATTTGCACGGCGATATTGAAGATATCAAAGACCTACCTGGAATTAACGCAAGATAATGTACATCAAATTTATCAGTTCAAAGGTGTAAAATATTATTTTCTGTAACAAATTATGCTGATTCACACTGACTCCGTACAATTAAGTTACTGAATACAACACACACAAAAACATCGCGACGGTCACGTAATGTTACGCAATATAACAATCGGGATAACTACTTAATTACTCTATGAGTTATCTCCCTTTAGAATACTAGGAAGACAGACAGAGTGATCTCCCTTATTTTGTAAATAGAATTTCATCACCTACTATTTAAATATCGACAGTAGCTATCAGAAACAATTCATTATCGTGTTTATACAAACAAAATTTAATTTTTCCGCTTACTTTTCGATGACATTCAAATAACTCTCTCATTGCTACCCTGGTGAGAATATACTTACCATCTTTTGCAAAGACCTTCGACTGGTGTAGGTTAATATTTATTTTTGTATATTTCTCTTGACTGATCGGATCATGAAGATTATCGTATTTCAGCATAAGCTCAACTCTCAACTTTTCAAGATGATCAAAATATTTGCTGTTATCTGATTTAATAATCGATTGTTTCATTCTGTCAAATTTACTAAAACAAATACCTGAAATTTCATCATTAAATTAAACTGATAACTGCTGGCCATTGACCATTATTTTCTTAATTTTGCAACTAACTCCATCGGCTATTAATTCCGTCCTCGCAATATCTCTTATCATCAAAATTACTTAGTCCACGTTTTATAATTTTATCTGTTTCAAGTTTGTGATGATTTGTTCTGATAACATTTGTTTTAATAAAATTAGTGCAGGTGTTTAGCGCTGCTTTAAAATCATGAAATTTCATACACTTTTTTACATATCCGCGAGGAAAACCTTTTGCTTTTTTGTCAGTTTATTTTTTTACTTCTTAGTCCAACAAATTCCCTAACTAGCGCAAACATAAATTCATCTTTCATCTTGCCGATGACTTTTTTATTTGCATCATCATGAAATCCACTACTGTTTGGATAGTCTGATAAATCAAATAAATTTTTATTGTTATAAATATCTTGATAAACATCCTCACATTTTATGTTATACACAAGTTAATCCATATCAGTAAATAGCAACTCCGAATCTGCCACTGCTTTTTGGTAAAATTATAGTGAAAGTCATATATTAGCCATTTTGAAATATCAAGGACAGCTGCACCAACAGAAATCGGTTTATGTAACTTTAAATTTGACTTTCGTCGCTGTATTGCAACAAGATTTTCATTGAATATTTCATACTGACAAAACCGTCATCGTTAATTAATTTCTTTCTGCGATTTACATCATTTGCAATTTCAATGTTGACTCGCTTTCTGATATTTTCCATCTTATTACCGAACACGGAATTATTCATCAACTTGAAAAAGTTTTTCTCAAAGTCGGTCTTAGCAATAGCACGACGTTTGGTATTTAAATCAATATGATCTGCCATCCACCGTGATTGATTAAATTTTAACACGAAATGAACTTTTTTCAGAATTAGTCCAGCATCTACTGCTTGTTTTAAATTTTTGTAATGTATCATGTAATTTCTTTTATTTAACAAATTTGGAACTAGCTTATTAACGATCGCATTTTTTGCTGTTGTTATTGCCTGTTGTTCAGGCGATAATAAACTATAATCGATCATCATTGACTCTGCACAAAACGGATAGTCGTTATGTAGATCATGTAACGAACTAGGATAATCCAGATCAACTTCAACAAAATAACTTGACATTTTCTGGAAGATATTTCTCAGTTTCTTTAAGAAATTGATCTGGAATTATCCAATGAAATCCACTACACGGCATTGGTTTTGACATAGCATAACATAAATTATCAGCGTCAAGATAAATAATATAATTTGACGGTAAATTTTTATCGTAACTTTTTAAGTAGTTATTATTAGCTACCGCATATTTTTTTGTTATAACGCTAATTCCGCCGCGAATCCCTTTTTCAATGAAATTAAACAGATCAACATCAGTTAAGAGATCCAATTCTATCCTGCTTGTTTTTAGCAGAGCGTTCCATGACAATCCTGGCGCAGAATAATACCAACATGGATCTAATCCATAATTTTCATGACTAACTTTACGAAAGCTCTCGAAAACATCTGCTAGTAATAAAACATCTGTTTTCAAATATAAATCATGATAATCACCTAGTGTCTTACAGCCAAATTTATTCAAAATTTTCTGTGCATATTTGTACGCGTCATCTGTAATATTTTCATTTTTTAACTGAGAGTAAAATTTATCTCTGTTAGGAAGAGAAGTTTCATCAAATCTGCTCCAGTCGTCGAGATACTTATACGGAAAGATACTTTTTTTTTGTCAGAGAGACGTAGTCTCCACCAAAGCAACTTTTTAAATTATTGAATCTGCTACAACCTTTTACAAGCTCATCCAATGGTGCTGCCATAAATTGCTGACTGTCGATGAAACGTAATTTGCGTAGCGTGACTGACATATACTTTTCAGAATTGTTTGGAATACATTTTATTATATTATTTAATTTTAGTTGAGATTTAATTTCCTCATCGCCAAATGCTTCGACAATGATATGACTATCATAACAACGAAAGTTATGGAAAACGACAGGAATAAAATCTGGCGCATGAAATTTCATGTTACAATTATTATGTGCTGCTCCGCGATATTAGCCGGTTAGATGACAGTGATCGCGCTCTTTATCGCCAGGCAGACGTTTCTCGCAGATATGACAATTAACTGCCTCATCAAAATCAAGTTGTTGTTTGGGATGTTATATTTATTGGAGCTGTTTTAGATAATCTGTTGAAAATTTTATTAACATTGTCTATTAAATTTTTAGTAACCACACGGCAGGATTTTTACCTTTGTACAATTTTATTGGACTTGAAAAATAATCGTTAGCGCAACAAACTACTTTAGAAGCTGCTCCACAGGGAACATGTTGTATTTTTCTGGTGCTTGATTTATTTGCATCATTTTCTGCGCCTGTCACAGGGACAAGTAGACACTCGAAATCAGCGTAAATAACAAACGGAATATTTAATTTATGATTGTAATTTTTATATTTTAATACTTTTTCTTTTTCTCCTGGCATTGTTATTCTTTGAACATTAACACAGTATTTAAGATGCTCTTGCAGTTTTTCATTCTTAGAAAAACCTTGTAAACAACTGTAGCAGAAATATTTCTTATTTTAATCTTTATTATATTGTCTGCCAACTAGGCCGTTAAAGTTTTTTTTTTATCCAAACGTAATGATTCCTATAAAACAGCAAGTTTATTGTCGATTTCGAAGCTTTTTCTGAAATATACCTTGGATAAACATTTTCACACTTGTCCAGACCAAATATATTAACTCAAATATTATTTTGCTTTTCAAACTTTGGTATTTGATTTTCTGCAACTGGAAAGTCAATGCCAGTAAAATTTAATTTTGATACGTGACTAAAATACTTGTCGACGCGATCAGCATTTTTTTCTGCTGGAAACATCGCAGAAAGAATAGCCCACTGGAAACATCTGTTATCAAAGTTCTTTACGTTTATGCAACATTTTTTGTTTTTAATTTTTTGAGGGAGATCAACGTAAGAACTTTCGCGAAGTACGTTGTATTCAGTGTGTTAAATAAAACTTCTTTTATCATTTCAAATTTCCAACCCGATCCTGATGAAGTAAATTCCTCCAATTTTTTAATTTATTTCCTGATGTATTTCATCGGCGATTCATGAAATATTTGTTCCAGCTAATATTTTTCGTGATTTAGCTGTCAAATATGGTTCGGTAATCTCGTTGCTGAAATCTCCATTTTCAAAGATTATGTCAAGTATATCTTTTTGAGGTGCATGTAACTTTGGTAAAATAACATAATACTGTAATATTAGCTTGATACGTTTATGCACTGCAAGTTCTCGCGTTACAGTCGGACATAAGAGATGAAACAAATTTGTAGAGTGAAAATTTGCTAAAACATTTTGATTATCAAATTTATAACTGTTATCAAATCCTGCAAAAGCAGTGGCTATTTTCACAGGTTCTCCTATAAGGCTGTTTTTGGCTATATCTCGCAATTTCAGCATTATATTTAGATAACATTTTTTCTATTTAATTGATATCTTACCGCACAATGCGCACGCGCTAGTTGAAAAACCAATTAGAGATATAAAATGCTCATAGTATAATGAAACAAAATATCAGTTGTTCATATTTGACCATGTTTTTCAACTTTTCAGTCACATACGCTAACAATATTTGGTTCGTGTTCTTGCTCGCTGAGGATTGTTTGACTGATTTGTCAGGAGTATGATTCTGGTGCTGGGCTGGAATTGAATTTTGATATTGCACGTCCGTGTACAAACTGTATGCATCTTTGCATCCGGAGCTGGACAGCAGCGTGAAATTCCACCATAGCTTGGTCTTACGTAATGCATGTATAATATGCATGTACCGTTAAAAACAGCAGAGTTGAGAACCTATATTTTGTGGCGACACC
>JAECUM010056746.1:0-21952 GCA_016617855.1 Megalonaias nervosa | reverse complement strand
GTTTGGGTCGGGGAGTGGCATTTTTCTTGAGGATGACTTTGGGGCATTGGGATTCCATTTTAAGAGGGAGCGAATGATGACACCTCCTAGAGAACCGCTACCTCCAGGTTTCAAAATTATTTTCTTTTTGGTTTGAGTGTCGATGGGGGGATCTGCCAGTTGCGTCAAGGCTATTTTGTTTCACTCAGAAAAGCGTTTGGTTTGATGTGGAATGTGAATGATACCTTGCAGTAATTGACGTGCTGTCACCGTAAACCATCGTAAGACTTCTCTGAGACTGGCTTCTAAGACACGAGCACGTATTTGTGGATTTTTTCGCGACTGATGCCGTACAAGGCAGGAATCAATTTGATGGGAAGATGAGACTGAAGGGACTTCATGTTGACAATGTGTGAGACAGACCAAAGGTGTCCGGGGTTTTTATAGATTTTGTTTTGTTTAGTCGACGGGGACGTTTACACGACAGGCCCTCCGTCTTGGCACCAGTGGTGAAAAAGATAGGCACGAAATCGCAAATAATCAGGGGTCGTGGGTTTTAAAAAACATTTTGCATTTAAAAACTGGGCATCACCAATCTTTGAATCCGCGAAAGGTTTCAATATCTTATTAATAAATGAATATATATATATATATATATATATATATATATATATATATATATATATATATAGATATATATAATTTAAACCACCATTCTGAATGTATATTGCATATACAAAACAACATGTTTTGTTCTGAGTCGGCGGAAAGAATGAGTTTGATAGCCGATAATCCCATTTTAAACGCCTCCTTAGACATCGTCCGTCCCGCCTAGTTGTCATTGGTAATAAATAAAACAGCAGTGACGGAGGTTATGAGCCAGCCTGAATAGATTGAAGAGTAGAACTGATAGCTGTTTACAAACTGAAGCTAGCCCAGGAAAAGGTCATATACTTTTATATGTTGTTGTTAATGACATTGATGCATGTCGTTCAGGCCATCCCCAGCGCTGCCATCAGCAGGTCCTCGTCCCTTTTGACTGGTACGTTAAGAGTGTCGAGGTAAACACAGATAACAGAGATAAAGGCTATCTGATGAAAGAGGTGCTAGAAGTAAAGCTTATTATTTCTATGGCTTTGGGAGTCTTTAACGTGACTCAGAGAAAGACGGATCTGGAGAACGCATGGAGGCATTTTCAGCAGAGGTGCTTTCTATCTTTATGCTTGTTGTTGCCATATACCATCTGGCAAAGGTCTTTGATCCATACGTAGTGCTGCTTGTCATCGTCTGACAGCAGCAAACGTTCACGGTTTTATCCAGAAATTGACTGTTATTATACATTCGTATATTGTATTAGTATATAAATGTGTACACCCACGTAGCCTACAAGGTACTTAAATGGGGAATCTGACGAATGAATAGGTGGATAGGGATCCTAGCTTTCAGTGACATGGTGTTAATGATGCAGATCACATGCAAAACGTAACTAGGAAAAATAAACAAAGTGATCAATGCATATTCAACATCTAGTTCCTGTCAGAATATCATCTGCGTGTCCGTTTTGTTTGGGAGATAACGTCAACAATTATAAAACTATTTTAGTACAGAAAACATTTATCTCTGAAAAAGTAATTCTGGTGCACAAACAGTCGTTGCTTGATTTAAATAATGATTTAAATATTCCTTAAATGCTTGGGATGAGAAATAGCTTCACATCTTTAGCTGCATTCACATTTAACGAATCGGGTGCAACTTCCAGAAGCGCTAATTTGAGCTCTTCATGACATTGGTACAAATGTCAGGGCCACCATTATGTAATGCTGGGAAGAAATGTCGAGTTTGATATACGTTTTATTTCCTGTCATAATCTAACTGCTGTCGTTTTAGTTATCCCAAAAGATTCATCGTTGTGGTAGCATTCTTGTATGAAGTTTTTGACGCATTCTTTGCAGTGTACCTTTTTCTTATATTCTTCTCTGTATTTTGAATTTGTCGTTATTTTATTCTCCAGTTGTTTCTTGTTTTCTTTCAAATTGGATTTGGGACAGCTGCAAGTGCCATTAATATTTATCTTTGTATCCGGCATTTTACTACATCATTTCAGTTAATGTCTTACTACTCAAGTTTGCTACCGTAAGCTTAAAGAATAAATTTCACGACAAACAGCATACTTTACACTATTTACCTTGAAACAATTAAATCATTTCTTACAGTCGGTTACTTCGTGCATCTGAAAAATAACAATATTTCAGATGTCAAAATGTCCACTAATGAACTATAGAACTTGATGAAGACATTAAAAGACATTATCATTTGGCCTGTTTACGATTCACTACTGTGTATGTTAGCACACGAGATCCTAATTGGTAATAGTTAATTAAATTAGACAAAACACAGGATGAGTACATGTGGATCAATGTACAATTATCTTTCAATGTTGGAGAGAAAGTAGAAGCATTCTGTAGAAATTAATAATAAAAAAACAGCCGCCAACCTCGTCTGCCAAATCGGTTTCAGAATCCGAAATCTTAGATGTATATTTCCTGTCTTTACTCGGGAGTGAATGTGCCAAATGCACCAACTTGGTATCATTCCGTGAGAGAAAGTGCCAATTCCAGCACCTTCGTATCCTTCAGTAAGAGAATGTACCAACCGTACCACCTTCCAAACCTTCAGTACGAGAATGTTCCTATCCTTCAATACTGGAATGTACCAACTGTACCACCTTCCTATCCTTCAGCGAGAGAAAAAAAACCATTTTTTCCACCTTCGTATCATTCATTAAGAGAATGTACCAACTGTACCGCCTTCCTATCCTTCAGTAAAAAAATGTACCAACTGTATCACCTTCCTATCCTTCAGTAAGGGAATGTACCAACTGTACCGCCTTCCTATCCTCGAGCGAGAGAAAAGAGCATGAATTTCAGGTTGTATAAGATCAAGAGAGTTAAGAATGGTTTGGATAAGGATATTACAGAAGTGTAAGGAAGAATTACTAAGCAACGAAGAATTTTGAATTGGAGAGAGTTTAACATGACCTGGGTTTTAGCTGGGTTCGGTGTATAGAATTTTGAACTGGTAGAGTAGTAGTGGTAAGCATTACTACCAATTAGGGTGGGTTGGGTGTGTGGAATGTTAAACTGGGAGGAGTTTAGTAGGACTGCCGTGTTTGGTTGGTTGAGTATGGCAGCTGCTACTTTAGGAGTTGCAGTAATATTACAAATTGTATCATCCGTCTGGCACAGTGCCGGATTAAATCCTGTGGAGGCCCCTAGGCAGTCGAAATCTCGGGGCCCCCCTCGCAAATTATCTCCTAATACGTCAAGATCAAATCATTTCAATATTATTTTGATCCGTTGTCGCGGGGCCCCTAGGCCGGTACCAACTCTGCCTATTTGGTAATCCGGCACTGGTCTGTCACTTAGCGGACTATGGGGTTTCTGGCAGAGCTTTCAAAGAAACAATAGCTTACTCCGAAGTTTTAGAATAAAATATCACCAGTACGTTAACCAATATTGACGACACGTTGAGTTGGGCAATATGCTATAATGTAATCAAACTAATTGAATCAATCAATTTGCAAAGTAAAACATATTAACGAAGCAGTGTGTTACTCCACATTGCTACCTAAGAACCAGACTCGCACCAAACCTTTTTGCGACCAGCAGATTTCACATTGCACAGCCAAGCAACGCCAACATCAGCATCAATGCCCGTGCCTTGTCCAGCTACAGCGCTACATTATTCACAAGACAGATCCCTGATTCCAACCACTTCACTCTTGTTGGACTTTTCAGCTTCGGGATACACATCGCCATTGATAAGTCTTGCTACGCAAACACATAAAATCTTCGACATTAGGAATGCATACAGTACCAAAGGCTAGCCCAGCTCCGAATTAGAGCCCTCTACAACACAACAAATCAGTGTTGATACTGATGGACGATATGTGGATATGATGTCACCTGTTCATTTAAATGTGCAATTTTGCAGCATGCAGATCATTTCGTTCCGGATCAAACTCGCGTACACTTTAGACACATACCGGCAATTGGTAACAGCCACATCTAGCGCGAAGTTCAAAATGGCTACAGGACAGATGGCTGTGCTACTCCACATGGATTTACAAGTCAACAAACATAGGATTTGCTCCGGAAATATAATGTACATATCAGCAAAAGAACCCTTTAGCCGACGGTAGCTCCGCAGCTACGAGAAATACCAGTAAGTTTATAAAATGTACACCAATGTGTGCAGCCAAATTAGGCAGCAGATAATTTCAGCTTTCCGTGAATAGGTGATATCAGCCCCTAACCCGAAAATTAATATCATCACGGGCGTGGGGCGGATTTATCGGCTACGTCTTTCATGTCCTAACTGAGATTTCCATGGGTCCGACAGCGACAGACTCCAAGTCAACAGTAGCAGCATGTACAGTTTCCTTTTTCCAGTGATAGTGACTTGAACCTTTACAGTTTGAACTCATTCAGTATTACAGACAATTCTTGTATTATTTACCATTCATTTCATAGACAATTCGTTTCGTATGGAGAATATTTTTGGACTGTGATAATTCTCTTATACAGGTGTGTTTTATTGTATCATATTCGGTTTCGTCAAATATAAATTACAAACTTTTACAATTCTGTCTTTATTCATTTGGTAGTACGTCTATTTCAACATATTTTCAAATAAATGATTCCATTTCTATTGCATTTCATTCTTGTAACAATATTTCTTTCTGTAATATACCTACTGCAATAGCGTTTCCCACTCTTGTCACGGTTTCTACTATTAATAACTAAACTATGTATACCAAAACAATCCGAGAAGTTACATGAACCTGCTGACCTTGATTTGCATTCCATAGACTTCGCTTTACTCGAAATCAGTTCGTGCTGAAAAATTAACATACAGTGTATTTGTTTCACTACTAACACACATAACAGTGTCACTGGATTTACCCATCGCAGACAGAAGTGTAATTTCAGCCTGGCCGTAGCAAACATATTGTTGATGATGCTATTTCGTTTTATCAGCCCAATGTGTTCCAAAATGTCAATGAGGTTTTCCTTCCATGTATATGTACCTTATGGTTTCGTGATTCGGCGTTAACGCCATAGAAATGCCATTAAACCAGTCGGAAGAGGTGCTTCCTTGTCTGATTTGGCAACATCATTTGATGTTTTCGTGTTGTTCGTCAAATATGAATGCTGAAATAAAAAAAAAAAAAATAATTGTTGAAGTTTCGGAATAATCAGACGACACGGAGTTGTGTGAATCTTGCTATAGCTCTCATAAGGCATGAGAAGCTATCGGCCAACATACGGCTAACTTCTGAGTCGAATATTGTGTCGAACGGTTAAGGCCATTCATTCTCTTCCACGCATCAAATGTAGCTTCAGTAATACACTTCCATTTCACGGTTGCACACAACCACACCGAACGGGTTTTACGATTATAATATTTTCACCTCATGGCTCTCAGTTTAAATGCGTTTTCTCTCATACACTCGAATGTCAAAGTTTGATTGTAAGTGAGCTGTTATCATGGTTATCATAGTAGCTTTAATACAAAACTAAAATTCTTTCTTTTCTTACTCATGGTGAATATTAATTCTGACGCCAATCTCATTGCAAATATTTTTACCGTAATGTGCGCAAGTATGTATGTTTATTGATATTATGTATGCATTAGGAAGATACACTCAACATCAGCTTACTATTAATATCCATAGGAATTAGAATTATTTTACCACAGTGCGTTGCATCGAAACAGTAACGACAGTAATCCATTAAAGTGTCCCACTGATATTATAAAAATAAAAAATAAAACAATAGCAAAATAATATAACAGTTGAAAAAAGAAAACATTCCAACAATAGTCTGTTACAATCATCTAACACGTGCAATTATGCTAACTAATACTTTTAATGCTTATCATATAGATTACATAGTTCTTGTCATTTAATTTCCTAATTGTCTTATGTTTTCTTTATCGATATAAATGTGTTTTATTTTGTTGAACCTCGAGGACTTGGCTCAAATAATCAAAACGGTATTGTTACTATTGAATTTTCAAGGGATTATTTTTATAAAATGCGATTTATATTGCTACAACTTAAATTTTTATTCTCAATAAAATTAGTCTGATTTTCATTCTATATAAATACTTCACTGTATAAACATATTAGGGATCCCAGCTATGTCAGGGACATTTTAGTCAGAAACAAAATCAGCAACTATATCTACATTATACGTGGCTAATAACATATACTATTATGAGAAAATTGAACATGCATTCTGATCATACATAGGCTGAAAATTTATGCAAACGAGAGAGTGGTCATAAAGTCTGGAGTCTGGTGGCGTGATATTTATGTAATTGACTAACCAGTTATGGGAATGAGAAGCGTATGACACATAATTCGCCCTTTATGAAACATGGATGTGCGCTCTAAAAATGGATAAATACACAAAACATAGAGTTATATTAAGTCTTGTTTCATTGATGCTTCAATACTTTCTGACCTCTTCTTGGAGATTTGGAGATAAGAACAATAGATGTTATTATGGTCTAAAACAACCTTAATTAGTTCCTCGTTGCATTTAACTCTGTATGAAAGACATTAATATTAATGAATTATACCTGTCACGTATCGGCTCGTTCAAAGTAACACAAAGAAAGAGTGACCACAACAAGCTTTGTAAATTTTAACAAAAATAATTTATTTCCCTATAAAACACGGTGAAAAGGTAAATAGATGAAACAAGACTTACGATTTACGAAGAAGATTCCAAAAATTTGTTCTAAAGTTATGAAAACACAAGTCCTGTGAATAAACAGTTCTAATTTGATATAGTCTGAATCTCAGTTCCGTTCCAAGATGGCGGATGATGACGTCAGACGAAGGCTAACACAAAATGTCCAGAATTTCCTCTGTGAATCACAATTTGTATTGTTCTGCTCTAATTTAGAAATAATTTCAACAAATGTCTTTGTCCAAAGCCAGTAGGGTTGTTCTCCAGGGAAAATAATTATTTAGAAAGTAGATGAAATACAGCTACCACCACTAACAACACACATGTTGTTCCTCGTACGAATGCACAACTCTTTCCAGCACAGGAATACCTTTTCCTTAAGGTATTAGAAACTCTACAAGATCTTATGATGTGACTCTCAACTATGACTGACTACGACTATGACTATCACTATGACTGAACTTTCTTACCGATAATTAAGCATATAAAAGAAACTAATACGTCGTTTCATGTACACACGCACGAAACACACGTGTGATTTCGCAATCCATCTGGACATTACGAAAGCCCGAACCAGTATCAGCCAATCATTTACATAGCTACTGCTGAATGTTTACTTGCGACGAATTTACTATCATACAAAGCTCGTGCTTACACGAGTCACATTTACGTTTTAAATAAATACGATGTTTCTAACAAACTATTAGACCCATGCAAACATAATCATCATAATAATAATAATTACATTTAATGATGTAAAAATTGAAATAAAAATGAAACAATGAATTAGAAGAATTTAAATTGTAACATACGTAATTTGACTACAGGGTCGTAACACTTTCCCCCATAAAGAAAAAAGAAAGATTTATGTAATAAAGCTTTCTTTTTTACCAGATGTAAACTGTACATGAGGTAAAACAAATTTACATAAGAACTCTTATGAATTTACACAAAGGTGTATATGAAAATGACATTTCTATACACGGGAAAGCGCATCTGCAATTAAATTATCTTTTCCTTTAATGTGCCTGATGTCAAGATTGTACTCTTGCAAAAATAAACTCCATCTCAATAGTCTTTGATTTTTATTTTCATTCTGCTGATGAAAGTAAGGGGGTTGTGGTCACTAAACACAACAACCGGAGAAGGAGCTGAACTGATATAAACTTCAAAATGCTGTAATGCTAGCATTAAAGCCAAGCATTCCTTCTCGATTGTTGAGTAGTTTCTTTGGTGTTTATTTAATTTCTTAGAGAAGTAACACACTGGGTGTTCTACACCGTTTTTGTCATCTTGAAGCAAAACTGCTCCAACCCCAACATCACTTGCATCCACAGAAAGTTTGAATGGTTGACTGAAATCTGGAGCTGTTAAAACTGGTGCATTTTTAAGTATGGCTTTTAATCTATCGAAAGCCTCTTGACATTTTTCAGTCCAAAAGAAACTTGTTTTTCTTTCTCAACAAGTTTGTCAGAGGTTCGACAATATTAGAAAAATTAGAACAAAATTTGCGATAGTACCCAGCCATACCCAAAAATCGCATCAGCTGTTTTTTACTGACAGGCACAGGAAATTCAGAAATAGCCTTGACCTTAGCATCTATAGGTTTAATTTGACAATGTCCCACAATATGTCCTAGAAAAGTAACACACGCACGGCAGAACTCACTTTTAGATAAATTAATAGTCAAATTTGCATCCGTGAGTCTGTCGAAGAACTTCCGAATCGTGGCTAGATGTTCTTTCCAGGTGTTGTTGTAGATGATGGCATCATCAATATAGGCATCACAATTGTCTAGACCAGAAGTAATCATATTCACAAGGCGTTGAAAAGTACTTGGAGAACCCTTCATCCCAAATGGCATTACTTTATACTGGTAGAGTCCATCTGGAGTCACAAATGCCGAAATTTCTTTTGCTCTTTCCGTTAGTGGAATTTGCCAAAAACCCTTCAGAAGGTCGAATTTAGTGACGTATTTGGCATTTCCAATTTTGTCGATACAGTCATCGATTCTTGGCAATGGAAATGAGTCTGTTTTTGTCACACTGTTCACCTTCCTATAATCCGTACACATTCGGAAAGTTTTATCCGGTCTCGGAACAAGAATGCACGGTGAACTCCAATCACTCTTACTGGGCTCTATAAAATCATTTTCCAGTAAATACTGAATCTCTTTTTTCATGTATTCCTGTTTAAAAGGATTCATCCTGTATGGATGTTGTTTCATGGGTTTTGAATCTACTATTTCAACGTCGTGAAAAATCTTGTTTGTCCTTGTAGGCACGTCTGAAAACAAGTGTTCATATTCAGGCAATAATTGTTTAAGTTCACTTTTTTCTTGATTTTGTAAATGAGAAAGTTTCTGGTCTAGATTTTCCATAACTTCCGAATTCCGAAGACTTGTTGTTCCAAGATTAGTAGAATCCAACAGAATTCCTTCATTCAAATCCTCAGTTGGTGGGACAGGTATAACTAAATTAATTGCATGATTTACTTGGCTATTTCTTTGAAAATAGTAGTACTCCATTAATTTACTTAGACTTGAGTACTAATATTTTAATTTAACTCATTCATTTTCTTCTTTACTTTGTAAGGGCCATAAAATCTTAATTGAAGAAAATTCTGCAGAATGAGCAAGAGAGAATGGACTTTATTACAGAACTCAAAAATTCTCTCTAGTAAAATTTGGTGAAACCATAGTTTCACTTTTGACTTGAACTGCAGAATGCCAAATTCAAGTATAACAAGCTGGAACATTCCAAACTTAAAATCTGACCTTTGACCAGATTGAATAAATTTGAGAAGGCCAAATTGAGCAAAATTCCTCAACGGAATTATCTCTGGAAAACTTGTTGACGCACACTTGATGGTCAACAAAGTTTGGTTGCCTGACTTGGTCTTTGGTAAGGGATCAACACAATCTACCATAATTCTACTGAATGGCTCGTCAAATGCAGGAACTGGCTGCAAATGAGCTTTAGGTATCTTTTGATTTGGTTTTCCTACTATTTGACAAGTATGACAAGATCTACAAAACTTGCACACATCACTTTTAATTTTTGGGCAATAGAAGTGAGTCAAGATCTTGTGATACGTTTTATTTATCCCTAAATGACCAGCCATAGGAGTTTCATGGGCCAAACTAAGTGTTTCCTGTCTGTAAGGTTTCGGAACCACAATCTGATATTTTACTGACCATTCGTCGCTAGCAGGTACCTCGGGAGGTCTCCATTTTCTCATAAGAACTCCATTTTTAATGAAGTAACAGACAGGTACTTCATTTGCTTCAGTTTCACTAACGGCCCGCTGAAACAAACAGGAGATCTCAGGATCCTTCTCCTGTTCGACGACAAGTGATTGTCGTTTATCACCCTGATCAGATAAAAGAGAATGAGTATTCAAAAGAGGATCACTATGATCAATACCTTTTGACTGATCCAAATTAGAAGTGAAAGTGACCTCATCAAAAGCCTGACCAATACATGTGTCAGCTAAAGGAATACATTCCTTATCAAAATCATTCTCAAGAGCTTTCTTTGCCATAGCTCTGGTAACTGCACAAGCTGGGAATAAATCAGGGATTTCTTTTTCAATAGGATCAACTTTCTGATCCAAAGAAGGCTTGTCAGTTACAAGTGGATTAACCACAACCTTGTCTCCAGCTAAGTCATTGCCTAGCAACAAATGAATGCCCTCAACGGGTAAAGTAGACACTACATCGACTGTCACAGGTCCTGAAACTAAGTCTGATGACAAATTAACAGAATGGAGAGGAACATTAACAAAGCCGCACTCTACTCCCTGAATGAGAACACTCTCATTAGAACAGGTCTTCTCAGAAGAAGGCAAAATACCTGAAACTAAAAGACTCTGAGAAGCTCCTGTATCCCTCAAAATTTTAATAGGGATAGGATTGGCCAAATCACCCAAGAGTGATATAGAACCCTTCGACATGAATGGTTCAAAATTCTCCATAACACAATCAGACTGAGGTTTTTCAAACCCAACAAATGTATTGTTTTCAATACATGACCGTGACCTTGACCTCTTAGAAATAAGAGCATTTGGGATAGGTCTATCTTGATTCTGATGCCTATATTTCAATTTGAAGCAATCAGAAATGACGTGTCCTTTTCTCTTACAATAGGTACACGTGGGAATAGACAAGGATTTTGAATCAAGTCTCTCAGAGGCTTGATTTTTAGAATTTGTGCCAGATTGAGTTTTACTGAGAGTCGTATTTGGTTGAAACACCTTTCTATCAGTGGACTGCTGAGTGAAAGATTTGCTTACAGCAGGAACTTTATGAGTTAAGGAATACTTATCAGCAGCAACAGCAGCATTTTCCAAGGTTTTGACCTCATGATCTTCAAGGTGATTTTTGATATCACTAGGAATACAGTTTTTAAACTCTTCAAGTAATACCAGTTGTTCGAGTCTTTCATAATCATGTTCAATTTTCCCAGACAGACACCATCTCTTGAACAACTGTTCTTTTTCTCTAGCAAATTCAACATAAGTGTGTCTAGTTTCTTTTTTGTAGTTTCTGAACTTTTGCCGATAAGCCTCAGGGATTAACTCGTAACCCTTCAAGATGCATTCCTTAACCAAATCGTAATCAGAACTTTGTTGTACTGACAGAGATATATAGATATCTCTGGCCTTGCCATAAAGTACGCTCTGCAATAATTGGGTCCAATACTCTCTTGGCCATTTCGAATTCTCAGCAACTTTTTCAAAATGGATAAAATATTTGTCTACTTCCTTTTCACTAAAAGGGGGAACTAACTTGATATTTCCTAAAATGTTAAAATTTGAATTTGCACGAGAAGTGGAATCGTGCCTGTCACTTGCCAGCTCAGACTCTTTCATTCTAAGTTGAAATTCTTTATCTTTTTCCCTTTCCAGTACATGCATTTGTTCTTTTTGTAATTCAATTTGTTCATTTTGTAATTCCATTTGTCTTTCTTTTTCCCTTTCTTCTATTTGTCTTTCTTTCTCCCTTTCTTCTATTTGTATTTGTTCCTTTTGTAATTCTATTTGCCTTTCTTTTTCCCTTTCTTCTATTTGTCTTTCTCTCTCCCTCTCTCTTTCCTGTCTATCTTTCTCCTCCTTTTCAGATTGTAATCTCATTTGTTCTTTTTGATTCTGAAGCTCGAGCTTCCTTAACTCTATTTCCATTTTTTTTTATATTTTTAGTTCTATTTTCTTACTGTCAGAGTCTGTCATGGACTTACTGACAGATGCCAAAACACTTTGGTCAAAAACATGCTGTCCTACCAAATAATGAATTAAATTTTTTTTTATTTCTTGCTTTGTCAAGGAAGCTTTTGCTTCAGAAAGATCGTACTTTCTGGCAAGTTCAAGCAACTCATCCTTCTTCAGACTATCCAACTGTTCTTGAGTTGGGTTAGAAAGAAAACTCTCCACTTTTGACATTCTTAAAGAAAGCCTGTTGTTTTCACTAAGATTTCAAATAAAATGGGATTTGAACTAGGGGAATATAAATTTCAATTTTTTAAACAATTTCATATATCAGCCAATTTCATATATCCATCCCGGACGAGCCCCCAGTTTCTTTATGTTACGTATCGGCTCGTTCAAAGTAACACAAAGAAAGAGTGACCACAACAAGCTTTGTAAATTTTAACAAAAATAATTTATTTCCCTATAAAACACGGTGAAAAGGTAAATAGATGAAACAAGACTTACGATTTACGAAGAAGATTCCAAAAATTTGTTCTAAAGTTGTGAAAACACATAAGTCCTGTGAATAAACAGTTCTAATTTGATATAATTTGAATCTCAGTTCCTTTCCAAGATGGCAGATGATGACGTCAGACGGAGGCTAACACAAAATGTCCAGAATTTTCACTGTGAATCACAGTTTGTATTGTTCTGCTCCAATTTAGAAATAATTTCAACAAATGTCTTTGTCCAAAGCCAGTAGTGTTGTTCTCCAGGGAAAATAATTATTTAGAAAGTAGATGAAATACAGCTACCACCACTAACAACACACATGTTGTTCCTCGTACGAATGCACAACTCTTTCCAGCACAGGAATACCTTTTCCTTAAGGTATTAGAAACTCTACAAGATCTTATGATGTGACTCTCAACTATGACTGACTACGACTATGACTATCACTATGACTGAACTTTCTTACCGATAATTAAGCGTATAAAAGAAACTAATACGTCGTTTCATGTACACACGCACGAAACACACGTGTGATTTCGCAATCCATCTGGACATTACGAAAGCCCGAACCAGTATCAGCCAATCATTTACATAGCTACTGCTGAATGTTTACTTGCGACGAATTTACTATCATACAAAGCTCGTGCTTACATGAGTCACATTTACGTTTTAATAAATACGATGTTTCTAACATACTATTAGACCCATGCAAACATAATCATCATAATAATAACAACTACATTTAATGATGTAAAAATGAAATAAAAATGAAACAAAGAATTAGAATTTAAATTTTAACACACATGTAATTTAACTACAGGGTCGTAACATACCTATGGATTATTTGAATTTACTATGAATTTACAATATGAATAATATATTGTATTTGTAGTCTTGAATTATTGATAAAATGACTTACTACCGACTTCAAGCTTAACAGCAACTGGTTTAGAAATGAAATAACTCTGAAGTTCCCAAAACATGATATTTCGGCATTTACTATCCAACATTTGTCAGTGCGACAAAATAATTTAGGTATTAGTAAGAAATATTGAAATCTTACTATATTTTAAGTATAGTTTGTCCGTCTGTGTTTGTTTTATTTTATATTTAATTATTTACGTCAAGCTCAAAAGGACAAAGATTTTAGAATCATTTAAGTTGGTAAGATTCGGATATGTACAATAATTTTATGTATAATTCAAATGATTTTATCTTTAATTCTCTATATTGAGTATTGTTTGATCTTAATAAGAAAGTACTGCGACATTGGGGCTTCAAGGCTTCTGACCCCCTATTGCAGTTCGAACGCAGTACGTCTCCGCAACACAACGATATAACATCGCCAGATTGACACCACCGCAACGGGAAGCCCGAACGACATCTGTATTTCTCTCTCGTTCGATCTGAGAGTGACCATCAGTATATGAAACCCAACAAGCAACCTAACAACACAATAAATAGCAACAATAAATTACATAAAATTACTAATAAAGTGAAATACATAATTCGTGTTATGCATCGTACGATCCATACGCTATGTTATCTATCGACATTTTAAACTTAATAACTTGCCAAAACTGTTCGCCTCTCATATTACGATGATACACATTTAAAATATTGGCTGTATCAATTTTCAAAAAATAATAATAACTCTAAGCCATAAATTATAAGTCGCATTGACTATGTACTTTCATTGTAAACGATGCCAAAGTCGGGCATGTTATTGAACTTAATTTAACAAATTGGTACGTACAATTCAAAACGTTTCGAAATACTGCAGTGTAATTAACAAAATAACGATCGGTCAACGCACGAGCTGCATTATAAGTCACTTTTCAAAATTACAGTCTATGATGTGACTTTTTTTAGGAGAATATCTTGTCTTTTCACCTGGAATGTCGCTTGGCACTGATTCATCTGTGTATACATACATACATACATACGTACATACGTACATACATACATACATACATACATACATACATGTGTTTGGTTTTTGAAACACCAAAATTTATACATTTATCTGTACCAAATCCGTAACATCAAACATTACTCGGATGGTTATGATTTGTAGGTTCTGGAGTCCTGGCCTGATGGTCATGATTTGTGTGTACTAGAGTCCTTGCCTGATTGTTTTGATTTGTATGCACTAGAGTCCTTGCCTGATGATTATGATTTGTATGTACTGGAGTTCCTGCCTGATGGTTATGACTTGTATGCACTAGATTCCTTGTCTGATGGTTATGATTTGTGTGTAATAGAGTTCTTGCCTGATGGTCATGATTTATATGTACAAGAGTCCTTTCCTGATGATTGTAATTGCGTGTACTAGAGTCTTTCTCTGACGATTATGATTTGTTTGTACTCGAGTCCATGCCTGATAGTTGTGATCCGTGAGCATTAGAGTCCTTGTCTGATGGTTATGATTTGTGTGTAATAGAGTACTTGTCTGATAAAATGTTTTTCACGTAACCGTTGTTCCATACAATGTTGATAGTATTTACAATGAGATTCCATGCAGGCATTGTTTGCTAGCTTGAAATATAAAGATATAAAAATTTGTAGATTCTTACAATATGCCTGCAACATATGTGTTGCACGTTAAAGAAATATCAAAATCATGACGTGTATTGCAGCGACAGGCTTAACCTCTAAACGAATGACAGTGACTTCGGTATATTTAAGGTAAATAAAGAAAATTCGGTATATTTAAAATGAGTGAAGAAACTTAGGTATATTTAAGATAAATGACATAAATATTGGTATAGTTAAGATCTCCTCTTGCTTCGTTTAGCGTTGTGACAACAACAGGGAAAAAAACGAGACGCAGTTTGAGTCCTTCTTGCAATGAAAGTACAAGTCATGGTTCCAAAGTTCGTGATCACTGCCACATCACTGGGCACATAAACGCGTGTAATCTGCAACTGAGAATTTATCCCAACAAATCCAAAATTCTTATGGTGTTTCATAACCTGCTTGGGTACGATGTCCACTTGATCATGCAAGCAGTTGCCACGGCATCTGAGTCTCTGGTAAACGTGATCTCCAACAGCATGGAAAAATATATGACGTTTTGGCTGGGACAATTGCAGTTCATCGATTGGATCCAGTTTAAAACTCTTCCATGGAGAAGTTAGATCTTCCGGCGGAGAACTTCAAAATCACTCGTCGATACTGTCCCACCAATACGACCTGATTATGAGGAGAAGCGTGTATCCGTACGAGAACAAGAACGACAGCAGTAAATTTGTCGAAATTCAGCAGCCACCGATTAAAGCATTTAACTCGTTGTTGTCACGCGAAGATATTTCCACCGCCGATTCCGAACATGCAAAGAAAGTTCGGCCTGCATTTGAGTGCAAACACCTGTGCCTGCTCACGGATGTGTTGTTGCTCGCCGACGTGTTTGAGACATTTCATGACACCGCCATGCACGTGTACAGGCTCGATCCCGAGCATTACTTTTTCTCACCGGGTATGGGTTGGGATGCACTATCGCCCAAGATCAACATCGAACTGGAATTGCTTACTGACAATGACCAGTACCTGTGCATCGCGCGATAACTTCATGGTGGAATATTCATGTCCAGCCACAGACACGCTCGTGCCAACAACCCAAACGTGTCCTGATAGAATCCCGCTAACCACAACGGTTACATCATGTATCTTGACAAAATTATTTGTAAGGGTACGCCATTATACAACCGTTGTCAGTGGGTGGATTTCATTGGATTGATTCTGCGCACATTGATCTCCGCAAGGATGTGCACGATCATAACGTCCACGGTGACCACGGATACTTCCTTGAAGTCGACCTGGAATATCCCGAGCACTTACACAAGGCCTACAATGAATATCCGCTGACCACAGAAGCTCTTTCGGTGCCCGGGTCGTGGCTGTCTCCGTATCAGTGCTCGATCGTGGATGAGTCTGGCTGCAAATACGCTGAATGCATCAAGCTCTTCCCAAGACTCAGGACCAAGCACAACTATGTACTACATGTGGGAAATCTGCAGCTGTACTTACGACTGGGTATGCATGTCACCAAGATTCATCGAGTGCTCAAATATCGTCAGCAAGCTTGGATGGCCCCGTTACGTTTAGATGAACACGAATCTACGCACCAAGGGCACCACTGACTTTGGAAAAGACTTTTTCAAACTCATGAACAATGCCGTGTTTAGGAAAACCATGGAAAATCTGCGCAAACGAATCATTCCACAATAGCTTGGTCACGATGCACGCTGACATGCCTGACACGTATTCGCGCACGGTGATTGGTTAACAACGGAACCACGGATTCGAAAAATTCCTTGCAGAATCCAGTTGTAACAAACGTAGCAATGTGACTGGGCCGCGTGCATAAATACGCTCGAGTGCCTCTGCGACACATGCAGAATCTTTGGACATCAGCGACTACGCTTCTTTGTATCGGCTATATACTTCGACAATGGTGAGCACATATTTGTAGGTGCGTAATTTACCTTGTCGATCATGGACACTATCGTGTTGAAGAAATGACAAATGAGCTGATGGATTTCATTCTGTGTTTGGACATCAAGCCGAAATCTTTCTTGGTACGGGCAAATAAATTTGTCACAGGCTTTGTTTGGACAAACGTGCTCGGGGAATCCCATAGGTGACCTTTTGCTGCATTGGCTAACTGTTCCACAACTGCTGAACCTCTCTAGTACCGATGCGGGCTATAGTATAATTTGAACGAAGTGCGGATTTTTATGTCCATTGTTTATACTGGCAAAACGTTTACTTTTAATGAACAGACATTTCGTCCACCGCTTGCCAATGCAATCTTGGCTTTCATGAAACCTTTGACGACCATCATACGATTCGTTCTCTCGGTGTTGGCTTAATGCGGTTAAGTCATGGATAAAATTCACGTCGGAGCACAAGTACCTGTAACCGCTGCTCGTCCATTAAGTGTCTGAACTCAAGTTGGATTTCTGGTACGACATCTCACGCAATATGAATACATTATTGTGTTATAAAAAAACCCCAGCTAATTATTCGATGCCATCACTCAAAGGAAATTTCGCAGATGCTTTTGAAAATGTCAAAGATTGGAAAAGCTCCCCTTTCAACGTCATCTATTTCTCTGCACAAGTAATGCATACACCAGCCAAGTATGGTAATGGAACCGTGTTTCCAAACTCAGTTCGGGCACTCATTATTGGCCCTGATGGAGCTGGTAAAATATATCCTGGGATCGGCTGTACGTGAATGTACCGTCGGCTGATGATCAACCGTGTTATAATGTGCTCAAAGAAGTTCTAAAAGAGTAGAGTACCAAACGATCTTTAAGAAGCAGAAACAATTCTTCCATCAATTTCTTTTCCGCCATAGAGGACTCTCCTGCCATTGATGATTTGGATGCCAACAAAAACAATTTGGTGGTCTACGACGATGTGATGCTAGAGAATCAAGTCAATCCCGCACACATATTTCCACGAGGTCGGCACACAAAAAAAAGCAAAAAACGGACGTGATTTAATTTACTCAACGCTACGCCCATGTGACCAAATTGATTCGTGACAACTTTAATATGCTGATAGTTTTTCGTGGCATTGACGCACATTCTCTTAGAAATAACCATTAGACTTGGTGCGACACCGACCACAAGTCGGATGTATTTTGTGACATGTTTGCGTTGATTAACTCGAACCCGTTTAGTTTTCTCACGATTTGACTAATAGTGGGCCACCCAGGTATCGTGCTGGTCTGGACATGAACATGTCTCACACATCAATTTAACAATCAAAAACATATAAAAATGTTAGGCAGTGATGTCATAGAAGAGTATGGAATGCGAAGCCGTGAAGCTTCTTGGCAACACCAAGAACTGATTTATCATTTGATAGAAGGCAGCAAAATTGTCAATGATATGTTACAGTCGCGGCAAAATGCCTGTGAGGATCTCACAGCAGGGTTTGAGCAAAAATTTGTACCTCTGATTACGCCCACAAAAGAAAATGCAGAGGCCACCAAAAACAACCGTACAAGTGGCAGCGCTCACGACAACCGAAGCAGCTTATGGTCCCGTTCGTAATATAACCATACGTACCAAAGGTATCAAGAAGTCACAAGAGCATCTGCAGAGGTTATTACACTTTTGCCCGAGATGGTGGAAGAAGTCAAAGAACAAGAAAAAGAAAACGCCGGAAAACCTGAAGATCAACCACCCCTGTATCGGTCAATCCTGAAAACGCCGATAAAATGTTTTAATGAAAACTATCATCAGTGGATCTCAACCCCATCTGTGTAGGGTTGACTTACCGCCCATCTGGCAAAATTTAGTGATCAAAAACCATCCCAGATCATAAGAAAGGTATAGTCCAAGTGGGTATACAGGGAATTTACTGGGTTTAAACACGTTTCTGGTAAGCAGTTTGAGGATTGTAGTACAATTCTTAATTTGGCTAAAAAGGGAAAAATATTTGAAGCACAGCTAGAGATGCGTCATTTTATAAACTTTCTGCACGGAGAGAAGCAGAAGAATTTCGACCAACCACTGAATCTGAGACAGAAGAATATTCGGTTCAGCTAAAATATGTGCCACTACCACCAGTAAAATATAAATCAAAAGAGGAGGAAGAAGAACCTGCACATCACGGCAACCAATTACCAAAGAAATACTCGTGGGGTCAGTTCACGCGGGCAACAATGCCCCAGACGTTATCAACGAGGCCATGTCAATTTGTCAGGGGTTGCTCACTAATCATCTCATGGACAGAGACAGATATCTTGTGTTGATGCATGAACTTGTTGAAGATATTTATGATGAATACAACACAGACAGTGAGTTCTGAAACGATAGAGACGGTGCGTGTTTTTCGTGAAATTTATGCTTCCATGCAACAGGTGGCTGTAAATACAGTCCGGAGCATGACTTCGATGATTCTCATCTCATCTACAAAACCAGAATTCAGTGTGACTTTTCTGCACCTGTTACTGCTGGGGAATCGCTCACACTTGAGATCGCACTAGTCTCGTTGCAGGTGTATTACAGTTGGCCTAATATGCGATCCCAACCGTTTGGTGATCTGCCCGTGAATAATATATCTGTGTTTTAAGCAGACCGTGACGCGAACTGGCATAGTGTAAAACTTTCCTCGTGCATGTACGACATAGAATCGATCAATAAAGAATTTCGACGAAGAATTTCGGTGATCACTGGCAAAGACTCTAATATTTTCTTACGTGCCCGTGAGCCCACGCTCAGTTCTGCCATTGCCATCGAATCTCAAATGTATGCGGTGGGTATTGTACAGTCCACCATAAGGCCATTGTTAGGTTGGCTTGGCCACATTTCAGAGGATGAACGACTCTGGCGTGTGTGATATCATGTAGGGCCTGACATTGTGAGAATTACCTCAACGACGCAAGTTAATTTAACCTTTGACACCGTCAGTGGCAATTACTAAAGCAGGTCCGATACGACAGTCATAGTTGTACACGGGTAAATTTTGGGTTTTCACCCACCGTGAAAGCAGGCGACTTAATCTCCTGTGTATCTTCTATATCATAACAATCGGCTAACCCACATTCATTTTTCCCTGATGGATCAAGACGGGCACGTGGTGGATCTGTGCGTTTAAATATTGACTCATACTGCTGTATATTAAAGATCGGCCTGACATATAACAACAATGGCAGTGGTACGTGGACGTGTAGTTACCGAGCGAAAAACCCATGTACATGACCTATTACGGAACTGGGCTTGTTGAAGTTATTCGTGGATCATTTTCGAGCACACCAAAAAACCCTCACCAAGTCACATCGTAGAGGTGCGTGGGTCTGGATCTTACTTTTTATCGTAACTGGAAGTAAAGGTACTTAGGGTCGAATGGGAATGGGAAATAACAAAGGCTCTGGAGTAATATGTGTGTATTTGAATGAGAGAAGTGAAGTGCTAAGCACTAGACCACACCGTCGCTGAAAATGTAAGTTTTCCCGAGGCAGAAATTTTTTATAACTTCATGACAATTGTGTCAGTCAAAAAGGGTAATTGGCTAGAAGTGTGCATGCGTAATGCGCCTGAGCGTGATGATGAGACCGAAGAAAGTCTGCATGTCATGCAATTCAAACACGCGATTGTATTATTGATAGAAGTATGACAGACTCCCAGTCTTACCGGCGTGAAAAAATAATCGAAACGGAACAACAGCCTCGAAATGAATTTACCGTGAGAACTGCGTTGGTCGTGAAATACAAACGCGCGTGTCTGATCATGCTATCCCCGGGATCGCTGCAACAGCAACTGTCGGTCTTGGTGTGACTGGAATCACGATAACATCCACTATTATATATGCACTAATCGGTATTGTTGTCGGAGCTATATGGATAGTAACCGGTGTCTCTATTGGCGCGAGCAAGTTAATTTCGATGCGACTGCACTCCCGAATTGCTGACGGCCACACAGACAGTCTCAGGACGATCGGTAGAAATCGAGGATAAAATAATCAGTGCGACTTAGTATGAGACTGTGCTGGTGGAAATGGAAAATCACAGACAGTTACTAAAACAAATTAGAAACCGCGCGGCTGCAGATTTACAGACAGTAAAATCCGAGTAATCTGCTTTTAAAAATAAAATAAAATAAATATATGCGTGATTCTGTTTCTGCAAGAGAAGTTCAAGAGTGGTATGAATAAGAGCACTTTGTGATAAAAATAGTAGAATATACTTTAAAACAACGACATGGAGAAAAGAAGGGAAAGAGATAGCAAACGAAATGTTAGAGAATATCAAATCGGAACTGTAGTTTCAGAAGTATGACGCTCAGCAGCTGTAACTACACAGTGTGTGAGGCATTCGTTCAACATATATAGCACGGTTTTATTACTTCAACGACTTAGGGTATCAAATTTGATACATTTATTTTCAAGACGATGAGTGGACTGGTACTGGATTCTTTTTGTGTAGAATGGATGGTATAAAACAGCAAACATACTAGTAAGACACATTAATTCAAATGTATTTTGTTACAGTGCGCAATGCTTGCTTGCATCCCCTATCCATGATCTTACCACCGAGAACATTGCTGTTTCATACCCAATTATAACTCAATATTATCTGGTCGTTTTTTATATGCATGGTATTTACCCCTTAAGCTCCTATATATTTGTGACATAAGTAGTATATGGGGTTACCGTAGCGTCAATGGGAATTAGCATTACAGACCCCCCCCCTGGGCCAGTATAGCGTCAAGAAATAAAATCTCACCCTGGGCCTGTATAGCGTCAATGGAAATTGGGTAGAGGGACTAGCACACCCTGGGCCTGTATAGCGTCAATGGAAATTGGGTAGAGTGGCGACTAGTATACTGTGGGTTTGTATAGCGATAAGCGACAGGTGGCATGACGTCACACTGGTAACAATGTAGCAAAAAGAGAAGTACTGTGACGTCAAGCTACCTGAGAGAGGGCTATAGACAAACACGAATCAAGAGCGTTCGTGTTTTTTTTAGTAGAGGAAGGGTTATATATATATAT
>JAECUM010056745.1:0-30624 GCA_016617855.1 Megalonaias nervosa | reverse complement strand
ATATATATATATATATATATATATATACATGCATACATACTGGATATTAGTGACATTTGAGTTTTTTGTCTAGGTTGGCATGTTTTGCCACTTAATATACTTACCGTGTATAATAACAAATTCAAAGAAAGTATATTTCTTGTCTGTTCCTGTCTAATGCAGATGCCTGTACATTTTCACTTTCCCAAAAACCAGACCTTCATATCCAAGAGTCAGAGGAAGGGTAAGAGTACATGAATATGAAAGGGAAGTGCTCATACTGATTCTACATGAATATGAAAGGGAAGTTCTCATACTGATACTACATGAATATGAAAGGGAAGTGCTCATACTGATTCTACATGAATATGAAAGGGAAGTCCTCATACTGATACTACATGAATATGAAAGGGAAGTGCTTATACTGATTCTACATGAATATGAAAGGGAAGTCCTTGTACTGATTCTACATGAATATGAAAGGGAAGTCCTCATACTGATTCTACATCAATATGAAAGGGAATTGCTTATTTTACATCCAAGTATCATAACTATCTCTTCAATGGTTCTGCAATTGTACAAAAAAATTTCAGATGAAAACTTAACCAAGATATTCAAATGATCCTGTTAGATGGTTAGACTCTTCCAGCGGGGTGTGACAGTGCATGGGGTTTAATTATCTTGAAGGATTGTCAGACTGACTTCCTGTGGGGTGTGGCAATGCATGGGGTTGAATTATTTTAATGGATGGTCAGACTCTTCCAGCAAGGTGTGGCAGTGAATGGGGTTTAATTATTGTGAAGGATTGTCAGACTCTTCAAGTGGGGTGTGGCAGTGCATTGGGTTGAAAGGGCAATGCATATTCGTTCTACTGTCTATGTGTTACAGCAATCATCAACAGAATTTGTGATCATACAGAAAAACATTGACTGAAAAATTTAACCCAGATTTTCAAATGACCCTGATCCTGTCATGAAAAGTACAGGCATGGTGTGTGTGTGTGTGTGTGTGTGGGTGTGTGTGTGTGTGTGTGTGTGTGTAAGACAAAGTCTTACAGAGTATATGGTCACATTATAAAATAAATGCCTCACAGGGTTAAAGTCATGTGGCCATACAAAAGAAAAGTACTGCTAACAACATATGATAGTCCTTCTCATGACCTTGTCCCTACAAATGACCTTGAGCTGTGGACTTCAATACTTTATGATAAGGTTTGGAACAAGGTAAAATTCGTTAAAATATCAGTAGGGTTTAAAAAGTGACTGCCTAGATCCCACAGACTCACAAGATTCCCTCTTGTGATTCTTACCCTAGGGGCAGGAGGTATGACTGAGGTTACATAAGAATCTGTCTAGTCTAGATATATAACAGGCTCATGTTTCATTAACATAACTTCACGGTTTTAAAAATTAAACCTGCAGATATATAGGGGTTACTGATTTAAACTGTGCATGGTTATACCTTGACCTTGATGCACAAACATGGCTATGGTATGCAACACACTGCCTAATCATGATGTATACCTGGTTAAAGTTTTAAAAAATATATTTTCAGTAGTTTAAAGGTTACACTCCAGACAAGCATACAAGTCACAGAATTAAATTTTACCATGTTGTGACCTTGAGGCAGAGGACATGGATATGATACCTGACACACCATTTAGTCCTGAGAGAATCACATTTTCCCTTGCCATGACCTTCACCTTGAGGAAATGAGGCATAGCTATAGTACAAAACATACCAGCTACATCTGACATATAATTGGCTAAAATTTCATAAAAATTTCATAAAAGTATTTTCATTGTTTTAATGGTTATACTCCAGACAAAGATACCAGTCAGAATCACATCTTTCGAGTGCTGGTATTGCTGGCAAATATGTATCACAATACACATTAGAATAATCCACTACTGTCAACTCAAGATATATATCACAATAATATCGTGTAATTTTTAAGTCAGATTTATCAGCTTGGAGGGGTTTAGAATGACTGAGTTAGTGTCTACCAGATGGTGCCATTTAAGGTGAAATGTTCCATTTGTTGTGTTACCACAGTATTTCAATACAGCAGCAAAAGAAGATATTCATAAGTAAACATGAATCCCCTTGTCAACAGAAACAACTTTGGAGTAACCAAAAGCATTGACTGGGATAGATCAGTATAAAAAGCACTGAATTTAGGTCACAGTTACCTATTTTTGGTATATCTGAATTTCTCTCTTTGGAATGCAAGAATAAAACAACGGTCAAATATCAAGTAACAAGTGACAGTATATTTGTGTGTGTACAGTCTTTTTTTTAGCTAGGGTGGGTGGGGAACCCTGGAAGCTTCCCCCACCACCACCAAGGCCCTGGAGAGACATGTATTTTTGGTAAAAATTCCTGATTTTGTTATCATTTTCAACTGATGTTGAGATAGCAATTTAATTTTTTAATACCAGCATCCACCTTTTACTGTTTCACAAGAACAGCTAGCACAAACCCTGAGGTTTGTCCATGCATGATGTGATGACTGAGTCTAAACTTGTAATGATATTATAATGTATGTTTATACTACCGATATATCCCCTAGCACACTAAAGAAATGTGTATGTCCATAGCCCCTAGCACACTAAAGAAATGTGTATGTCCAAGGCCTATAGCACACTAAAGAAATGTGTATGTCCAAGGCTTCTAGCACACTAAAGAAATGTGTATGTCCAAGGCTTCTAGCACACTAAAGAAATGTGTATGTCCAAGGCTTCTAGCACACTAAAGAAATGTGTATGTCCAAGGCTTCTAGCACACTAAAGAAATGTGTATGTCCAAGGCCTCTAGCACACTAAAGAAATGTGTATGTCCAAGGCTTCTAGCACACTAAAGAAATGTGTATGTCCAAGGCTTCTGGCACACTAAAGAAATGTGTATGTCCAAGGCTTCTAGCACACTAAAGAAATGAGTATGGCCAAGAATTCTAGCATGCTAAAGAAATGTGTATGGCCAAGGTCTAGGTTAAAGTTCATGGAAGATTCCACTGTTTGTTTCCACTGAACATTGCCTATAGATTGTTGACATTTATTTGACACACATGGAAATGTTAACTAATAAGGAGGACATGGCTGATCATGGCAAACTCTTTATAGATGCTCTGTACTGCAGTGAACTGGAAATGGAATTAAGGTGGTGGGGGGAGGGAAAATCTATATTATATTGCTGATCTTTAGTTCTTGCTATATTATTGTTATTAGCAGAGATGGTAGAAGATATGCAAAGAATGATTATTTAATTACTTAAATTTACAAAGCACAGAATATACAAGCATTCAATATTTATTTGATAAAAATAGAGTTTTTCCATTGGGGGGGAAATTTTGAAAATTTATGGGGTCTCACGGTGGTCACTTTCAATAAATTAAAATCGCTGAATGCCGAAAAGAATAATTTATAACAACTATAAAATGGAACAAAAAAGTGTGAACTGTACTGTGCTGTTTTGGAACACTCGGCTGTTTTCAAGGCAATTCATTGCTTCATTTCTGAAAGATTTACAAAATCCGTACAATAAATTTTAAAAAATCTCCATTCTGTTCTCATTTCATTTTCTTGGCCAAGAGTCTGAACCAGGGAGTCTCTGATAATTAGATTGGTATGAAAATTTTAATGTGTGTTGCGTATTATCGTACAATTAAAATCTCAGAAGTTTTAAACTAATAAACAGTCTCCACATGCATGCTGTATGAATGATAATCACGTGGCCATGCTTGGTTAATTTATCATTTATATGAATAGGTAAGTGTAGGACACTTTATTAACCTACTGTAGAGACATAAACAACCCACTATATGGCCATAAACAAAAACATCTCAAGGCCATACATGGTTTGCATCTCACATGTATATGAATACGAAGTCTGACTTTATGACATCAAAGTACATGAGTAAACAAAATTTCAAAAACACTGTGTCCTACATTACAATGAGACTGAAAAATTTAGTTGCACAGCAAATCCATCTGGCTACCTGACAAAATAGCTTAAAAGAAATTCCAGTTAAACTCATTAAATTATGTGTATGAAGAATATAGGAATTGGAGTTCTTGTAAATTATGTGAAATTATCACACTTTTTCATGTCAATTCATGTAAAGAGCATTGATTTTGACTATGAGTCATTTAGCAGACCAGCTTTAGTTTTAAGTTGCCATGGGCTACTGGATAATAGATTTCTTTCCATTAGTAGTAATAGTAGTTCTTTAACCAAGATTTCTTTTAGATTTAATGGTTCAAGTATATGGTACATAAGGTAATGCATAATTTTTACATCAAGGCTAGGATTTCAGTAGCTATATTATGTTTCATAGGCCTCTAAAAGCTGTGCTTGAATTTTGTGATAGTGGAATATGTGTTAGGATGGCTGATGAATAAAAGATTTGGAAAAGTGTACATTTGAAAATAAGAGCCTTACTACCTATGGAAATGACAAATAGTACATCAGATAAGATGTAAAATTAAAATAAAAATGATTCACATTACAGTATTGCACATGTGAAACAAACATGCAACTGCAAAAAAAAAATGGACCAAAACCTGCCAGTATATTACAGTGAATGGCAATTTAATGCAAACATTGAAGTCTAAAATCTGCCTGTACATTATAATGAATGGCAATTTAATGCAAACATTGAAGTCGAAAAATTGCCAGTACATTGAAACAAATGGAAATTTACTGCAAACAGCTAATGTATTATGTAATAAAAGTATTGAGATGTTAGCTGTTGACCATTAGATCAATAACTCATTGTTTGCATTATAAAAGCCTGTTTTAAACAAGAACTATTGATGATCATATATAATTATTGCACTCAAAGTTTGTTTAAAGAAAGGGAACCAAGATAACTCAGTTGGTAGTATATCAGACTTATAATCCTAACATCACATGTTCAATACCTACTCTAGCCAGTCTGGGTCTGCTGCCTCGGTGTGTGCTTGGTGAAGGCACTAATAGCTCCCATTTCCACAGCTTGATATAGCAAACAGTGTATTAAACATGCTGCTAAACCAACAAAGACAAATACAAACTGTTTGCAGTATATCACTGTAAACAGCAAGTTAGATGCTGTTTGTTTGAAATCACAGATGAACCAACAGACTGGATTTGACTCAGATTGGAATGGTAGGTTGGTTGGTTTAACCAGGGACTCGTTCATGTAATGTCTCTGGTTCAAAGGTGCTTTTAATCATTACTGGCTATCATGATGAGGAAACACAGAACACACACACATGCAGCCAACTCAGGTTGGCCTTGGTGGGTATCCAATCTCTGCCCCTTGCTTTAAAACTCATGCTGACTGGAATGGCATTATCCAAGTTACACTACTAGCAGCTGCACAAAACTGACAAAAATAGGGTTTCATGCCATTTTTTAGCATATGACAGGCTTTGTGGAAGAAGAACCCAGGAAAATCCCAAAAGAACCAGCAACCCATGGGAAGCTATTGGCAAGTTTTCTCATATACCATCATTAGCCAAACATGAGACTCAAACCTATCCAGACTTAGGTGAGATGTCAGTGATCTGTAACAGCAAGTGCCTTGGTCCACTTGGCCACCTGGGGCAGCAAGAAAATATTGTAAATGTTGAACTTGGAATGTTACAGTGTATACATCATACATGTCACCAGTGACATAACTAGGCACGTGAGTAATAGAGAAAAATTAAATTATTATACCATATATAATAATTATGTCAGGTCAAGCTGCACACAACGCACACCCTGATCTGCTTTTTGTAAAATCACTGACAGATTTGTGTCTGTGTTGTTTGTTCAACTGATTATTTCTAACAAACATGAAAGGCCCTGATCAGCCAGCATACTGTGTGATGGCAGGATGGGTCTATATAGTTTGCATATGGATCCAACTTGTGTACCAGTATATATGGTACTTTAAAAGTTCTTGGAAACCACTCTCAACTACCAATTCTGGGCCCAGCCCCATGACTGTGCATGCATCAGGAAACTTTCCAGCCATGCCCTGATCATTATATTTCTGACGCAACCTTCAGTTCATCATTTTAAAGAGGTTTTTCCAAATATAAACAATATATAGTCATTCTTGATTATCTTCAGGGATATTTCCATTTTTTCCACCATTCTGACCAAATTGTGGGTCTGATGGTTGGTTGATTTATTGGTCTTAACACCACTTTCAGTACATTATATCATACTGAGGAAATTGAAGTGGAGTGCCTCTTCCTAGGACACAACAGGGGCAGACAACCTTGGCTGGCCCTGGTAGGTATCACACCTTGGATTAAGAATCTGATTGCCAAACGAGTTATTGTGGCTCCCTTCTGGGTCTGAATCAGGGACTTGGACATTCTCTGTGATGACCAGGAATATCAGATTTTTAAAAATCCTCCATTAACACTTTTGATACTATATGGTACTGTAAGTAAAAATCTTTTATGTGTTAAACTTCATCTCTGTTTTGAAAATATGGCTTATAATCAGGTTCAACTCTGACAGCACTCAAAGTAAACATTTTAAGTAAAACCCTTTTGCAGTCAATGTCACATTAAATTTTGTCTAAGTAAAATTCTAAATGAAAGTTAATATGGTTTAAATTAATATTGGTACAATTTAAAATTCAAAAACAAAATCTGATATAAATCAATTTCAAAAAATGAATATAAAAAAGACAATATTTGTCTCTGTGATACATAAAAAAACCTATGAACTTCCTTTGAAGAATTATTTACAAATTGTTCTTTTTAAATTTGGATTAAAAATGTGGTAAGATCATTGTGTTAGGCTATTTATTTCACTATCAATGACTTTAATTCTTGAAAAGTAAAGAATAAATAATAGAAGACTGGCCAGTTCAGGAGATGGGCCTAAATATATTGTTACAGTCTACTAGCTAAAACTTTTGCAATTGTAGTGCACACCTTGCAATGTTTAACATCAGACTTTCAGACACTATTTAGTTCATGATGTAGTCAGAAACTTTGTTGATACTGTCATGACTCCCTATGATATGGTGTCACAAATAATTACACTTTCAGCTAATGTTTCACATAATTTTCCAAACTCTCTTAGAATATGCATAGCTGTACAATGTTGTCATATCTGCTGACCAATATGATTGGTTACATTGTCATAAATATTATGTCAGATGGGTTTCACTAATGTAGTACCATAATCAGTAAATCTTAAAGCAATGCAGTTATCCATAATTGCCTCTTTACAAGAAATGTTTACCTTCGGTTCTTCCAATAATCAATGTCAACTGGGCCTAACATTCCAGAATGTTTCCATTTGCCCCTAGTTATAATCACCACCTGCTTGGACAATCAGATATGTGATCATTCCAAATGATAAATTAAAACTACCATACATCCCAATATATTTGTCAACAAAGCCTTTACAAAAATGTGAACTAGTAACCCATTTTAATACATTGTTCTCTGACACTATCAAGTCCCTCAGTATACCACCACCTTCTAAAATTTAGGGTCATGAATCTGGTCAAAATCAATTAAAATGTCATTTTCACGTAAGTGAATGTTACATTTTTTGTATTTTAATGCATTTATCTGGGGGTAGTTTCTTGATACATCCCTCCATATATGGTTCACTTACTTATAATGATGGTCACATTTATGATTCCCATGAATGGCATTATAAAGATGGAACAGTGTTGGGAATCCAGTCCTAGCCTAGCAACTTCTCATGTTTTGTGAAAAGGCAATCAATTATCTAGCTTATTCTTTTCTTTATGATGGTATATGTACAGTATATGGTAATATTATCTAGGACGGTGCAGACTCTATCCACACTGATCACAGATGCTCAAATTGCCATTTGCATAGTATCATACAGATAACCAGTCTAAGACAATTTCTTTATGATGATATATCGTTTTCTTTATGATGGCATATGGTGATATTATATAAGTAGGTGCAGACTATATCTGATAACAACCAGTTGCCAGCATCATACAGAGAACCAGTCTATGACAGTTTTCTTATACCTGACCAGATATTTTAAACCATCTGACAATATATTCTTCCAGACAGTTGAGCATGACCCAATAATAAAATACTGCAACAAACTGTTCTGCCTGTAACAGAATATGAAAACACGATTATTCATACCTGCAGGGAGACGATATGTTTGTCCAGAAAATTAGCCATCCAAATAATACATTTTTACCAAATGATGATCTTGGCTTTTTGGTAGAGAATTGGTCAGTTGAAGTGCAATAAACAAATGTTAGAAATTTGTTTGTTTTTTTTGTTGTTTTATTACACAAAAATATTTGGAAGGTTATATCATGTTAAGACAAGCAAAGTTAAGTCTGCCCACCCCAAGGTCACACCACAACAACTAAATATGGCTGATCCTATGGTGGAAAGTGAACACACATCCTTACACTCAGGAGTCGAATGCCCCAAGCAATGTCTTGCATCTGTACATGCTAACATCTAGAAAACTGGCATCCTTCTGCATGTACTCTTTGCTGCATGAAGAGATATTTTTACTATCAACTATTGTTTCAAAATATCTCAAGGACCCTCCTTGTCAGATCTTACATCTAGGTTTGACATCTACAGAAATAGTTCCAAAATAAATCCTACATACATGTTCTTTTTGGGCTGTTTTACATTGCAGCAACACTTTAAAGGTTACATCATGTTGAGACAAAAAAAGGTGCACTGTCCAAGGACACACTATCATAGCTAACATTGGCTAATCCTGAACCCTTTCTGATTATGAGCCCAATACCATAACCACAGAGTCCTTGGTGACTGAATAGTTCTTAGTATTTCATCAAGAGAGTTATCTTAGGTTGACATCTTTATTTCAGTCCAGAGTAAACTAAAACTTGTAAAATTAACCCAAGGCAAAGTTCTCAACTTGTACAATTAACCCTAAGCAATAATCTTAAATTGTAAAATTAACCTTAGGCAATGATCTTAACTTGTAAAATTAACCTTAAGGCAAATGATCTTAATGTACATGCTATTATCCACAAATGGAGATTAGAAGGGACCTGTCTGAGTGACAGGCTGTCAAATGATCTACAGCATATAATGACTCAAGTATCAACTGGAATATCTGTTCAAACATGAAGACCTATTATACAAAAATATTATCTTCAAAATCAAAACTCAATTTTGCAACATCATAAAATTTATTTACAATTTTAAACTCTGCAGTTACCAATTAAGCTTCTCTAATATTACCATTAAATTTAATGCAGACCTGAGTAAGTAACAGTTTTTGCATTTGTTGGTTTTAACTGCATTTTAGCATATTATTAGATCACTGAGAAAATGGTAGCCAAGTGCCTCTTCTAAGGACGCATCAAAGGAGTCAAATAAAATGGGTCACCTTTCCATGAGATGGATTGGCCAGAAAATTTGTAGAAAATTTTGTTTTAAAACTAAGTCCATTAAAACTGCTCCAGATATAATCATTTTTCCACAGATAGACCTGAAAGATAATCTAAACCCAAGGAATGATCAACTTAAACTTCAGTGTTGTATAAAGCTTTATGAAATATTTAATCGACAATCATTCATTCAATATCGCAGGGTTTTTTTTATAGGAAAATATGAGATTTGCGTATTGGTCAGAAAAATTATCTAAGTAATAAACAAAATGATAACAGAAACAGTAAGAAGAAAATCCCACTTCTGGCACCAAAACTTGAAAATATCTATTTCTGCATACAGCCACCTGTACTAATGTTAAAAAACTCCAATTTCTGACTCTAAACTTGCATAAAACAATCCAATGTTGGCATCAACAGTATGTGGAAAGTTTGATCTTTAACCTGCAGGTCAAAGTAAAGAGAGCTGTGTCAATGTTTAACTACAAAAACTGTTGTCAAATGATATAAAGTTACAGAATTTGAAGCAGTTGGGATAGAAGTTTGCATTATATTTGAATAATTGCATGGAAAATCTAAACTACCATGCAAATCTGTCAAATCCCAAATTTGTATTATATTCAAGAAAGATTAGTCAATATACCCTAATCCAACTTACCTTGGATATTTCAAATTACTTCTAACTAAACACTGGTATATCCTTCATGGCTTAATACATTACTTCTCATGCAAACAATAAATAGCAAATCCAGCTTTGAGAACACAATATTCTGCTCACAATAATGAAACAGAAAGTGGCTGAAGGTCAACACTTTTTGATGTGCTACTGTAGAAGCAGTGGGACCCACCAGCTCACCGCTATACAATTTTTACTCCAGGTGAGGTAGACTGGTTTAGCTTGGTATATACATCTAACCTGACTTTGGTGTCATGGATCTGTGGCTATACTGGAACAAGTCAATTAGCAACTAGCCAGCAATAGTAATAGATCAATTCATAGGAAATCCTAAGCATGTGGACTCAAAAATGTATATGTCATGATGAAATTGTACAGCTTATATACCTAAACTTATACATTATACAAATACCAATCCTCTGTAAGAAGCCTTACAGGTAAGTTATGCACAGCTGATCAAATTTAATGCATAGGTTTGTTGTAACATGTTACTACCTCTCACAGGTAGGTTTAGATGAGGGTAAGTTCACTTTAATATTCAGCTCAGAATGCAGGTTGTTTAAAAAAGTTTTAGATGAATAATATGTACATGAATCTGGATAGAATGTCTTGCTCTGATTGATAAATAGCTTATCAGATGCATGCTCCTTTCAAAATCCTTACATGATGCCACTTATGTTTCAGTGGCATATCTTAACACACACACACACACACACACGGTTTAAAAGCACTAAATTATTTAGTTTAGGCTAAATATTTAGTAATTTTGATTTGTGATAACTTAATTATATCTAAGGCTCAAATCCTTACAAATGCGGATGTTATTGTTTGCAAGTGACTGCATAAATATTAAATTTCTAATACATTTGTGTCAGAAATCAAGATACATGATATCAAATACTGGAATTTTGAGAATGAATTTAATCTGGGTATCAGAATTTATGACTATATGGCCACATTATTACATGTGATGTAGGCCACATTATATGTGATCCAGGGGCTGAGTCCACCACAGTGTGGCTGATGCTTGCTTATATAGTCCTAGGAAAGTTTTACTTGTATGTACAGTATTTTGAACACAAAAAATGGGGGACATTGCCTTTGTTTACAATTGCTTATCAATATATCAAATCCGCAAATTGTTATCCTTATCAGAGAACTGCATCATCTTTGTCTACAAAATACCCCTTGACAATCCTGTGTGAGTTGTCTGTTACAGCATGCTGAGAATGATCAGCATTAAGTGGTTAGTGTTAGGACTGGTTGGCCTGGTGTCAGGATAATGTGACTGGGTGGGACATCTTATCTATGCAGTGTGTTAGAAGTAATCAATAGAACAAACAATATAGACACTGATCTCTCTGTGCATTATGTGATGGATGATCAAGGTCTATGCTGTTTGAAGTTGGACCAGACTTATAAGCAAGTATATATGGTATTTGAAAATAAAGCAAGCTGGGGGGACATGTTACTGAAATGCTGTCAGAATAATTCATACCTCAGTTTTGCTGCTACTTATACAGACTTACTTATATTATGGAGTATGGCCCTTAAGTGCATATAAAAGGATTGTTTTTGCTGAGGGGTGGGTAAGTAGGCAACTGAATGTGGCCACCCTACAATGCTTTCTAAATTATGTATTCATCCTTTACAAAAATGATACAATCTCAATCTCTCACAGCAAACAACATTGATTTTTCCTTACACATGTTATTAGTCCACAATTAAATATCAAAAAGATGGTGAATGGTTACATTAAGAAAATGTCTGGTGTTGATTATGTAATTAAAGACATTTTCAATCAGATAAATTAAGGTCACTGTAGTTTTATAGGTAATTGTTTTATAAAACATCCATGTAGTTATTTAATCATATTTATCACACTACATTAGCTGTAGTCTTCTAAGAATGGATGAAGGGCATAATATATGGATACTCTACTAAGAATGGATGAAGGGCATAATATATGGATACTGATTCATAATATACAGCTTTTGGGTTCATTTTTTTTATTTATTTATTTTTTGTTTGTTTGTTTGTTTGTTTGTTTGTTTTCTTGTTTGTTTGTTTGTTTGTTTTCTTGTTTGTTTGAGGGTGTATGTTTTATTTTATAATAATTTATCTACCATAACAGATCTAAATGCAGCACTGTTTTTAGTACTCAGGCATGAGGTATATATATTCCCCAGACAGCAATTTCATTTAATTGCATAATGCCATAAATAGAGTTAACCTGACTATCTATGATTGTGAAACTTGTCTACTGACTCACTGGCCATGGGTGGCATCTTTCAATCAACTATTGCTTAACTGAGATTCCTATGGACCACCAATCAATTAAGTGAATTGCTATGTGTCATTTAAAATGATATACCAATGCCTAAAGGTGTCAGTCAAAATGATACACCAATGCCTAAAGGTGTCAGGCATCACAAGAGTTACAGGCTGCACTGGAAGCTAATATCAGACTTCCTGGTCAAACGTCTAACATCTTTGCCGACTGACACTATGTATCATTTATACAAATTCAAATGGTTACAACTCCAGCATTTATAACAGTTTGATATGAAATTTTAAATACACACACACATAAAATTAACACTAATTTGTGTAAAATATAAGTACCCTAAAATACTCTGATTATTTGTTATGCTAACAGCTGATGTGGTTATCTCTACTCTGGTGACACCTCAATTCACTCACCAGCTAGGTGGGAATTCCTACAAATTCAAGCAGCTGGAGAAAAGTTTGCCAAACCTAACTGGGCAAATAGAAATTATTATCCACCACTCTGGTGGCCTCAGTGGTTAGAGCATCTGCTTCAGTTTTGGGAGGTCATGGGTTGAACCCCAGCAAACTCATATCAAAGACACAAAAATGGTAATAACAGTTGCTTTGCTTGGTGCTCAGCATTAAGGATGATGTCCCAGTAATAGACATCACTATAAACTGCCACACTGCAAACATCATTGTGATATGACTGGAATTTCATTAAAGCTACATTAAAAATCCAAATCACACACACACACACACACACACACACACACACACACACACACAGAAATCCAATGTGCAAATTCAACTCTTTATAATTTCCATACTTTTTATCCAATTTTCACGAAAGTTTTACATTACATTTATGAATGTTGCTTAAGTCACTCTGCAATTTGTGTCAAAATGAAAACCAGCAGTTTTAAAAAATATATATGCAAGTGAGTAGGTGGAATATTATTCATTTTTCCATGGAATTAATTGCTAATTAGTATTCTATAAGTTTTTAATTGTTACATGTCAAATTGTGATCTGTTAGTCTGTAAATGTACACTTCATGACAATCACTAATTATTAGCAGCCTGTGAGAAATGAAGTTGAATCCATGGTAGGTATATATCATACTCAGTATAGGATATGCTGTATGTCTGTACGATCATTTTGCAAAATGCTACAATGGAAACCATACAACCAACATTTGTCACACAAACATTTAACCTTTACAATGCAGTCATTAAAGAACTAACCGAATAAAACCATCTGCTAAGGAAAGAAGTCAGAGAAAGACCTTACTGACAATGAGGTAACTCAGTACTAAATACTTTCATAATCACAGACTGTAATCTAGGAATGTCTTTTTAGAAAAGAATGAAAAAAGCAATGTGATATAATGCTACCTTTCATTTTGTACAAAATACAGACAGTATGGTATATCTAACATATCCAATACAAGAGAATAATCTGAACTGCATTTAAGCCTCGTGTGGAAGAAAATAAGTTGTTGAAACACGTAAGTTTATGTGTTAACTTGAACAATTAAATTCCATGGCACACTGGCTTAAATACACAATTTAATCAGATACTGGGATGTATGTATATAGGGCAGAGCACAGACTGTTCCCAGGAGGCCTCAGACACAAATTATGTATTAACCTCTCATGAATAATTCATATGTCAATTGCAAGTTTGTATTTATTACATTATAAAGATACTGTGACTGTGTGAAAAGCACTGGATTCACTAACAGACAACTACACTACCTGTATTAATCTTTGAGAGTTCATGATTACAAAACGGCATGATCACTTTACAAGAATACCAGCAAAGTGTTGTTATTGATAAACATCGCAAAACCTGTGTTCCACAGAGCACAGAATCTCACATACATCTAGTTGCTTGTCTGCATAACCTTTCTATCTGACTTCACCAATTTTTTTCACAAAATGTCAATATTGTTGAAAATTATGAGTGACAGGTGAGACAGGAACCTAACATCAGTATACCTACAGGAACTTTTATCTGAAGGTTGTTGTTGTCTTGGGTTTAACAACATTTATCAGCACATGATAAGCTACACATGGGTCAGTATAACTCCTGGAGAAAGAACCCAGGAAAATCCCAGGAAGAACCAGTGACCCACGGGAACCTTTTAGCATATCAAAGTGCAATCTTGAGACCTATAGAGACATAATCATAGAGCTTTACTTAAATGTATCAAGTGATGCATGAAGAAGATATGCAAATTTTTTTACTTTATTTTAATTAATGGTTGCCATGTCTGACAGTGGATTGGCATCATTCTGTAAGAAATCTGAAAGGCCTATGAACTAGCATGATTTCTCTCACATTAGGTTTAATTCTATTATGTGGTTTTTGAGATGAAATATTTCAAGATTTTTCTATCTTGAGTAACAGTGGTACTATCTGATGATAAATCTAAACCCTTTGAACAAATATGAAAGCCTTTGTGGCCAATATCATAAATTTCTTTCAGATTTGGTCAAATTATATATGGTGGGTTTTTTAGCAGAAGCTGTTAAAGATTTCTATTTATAGTAATGGTTGTCATATTTGCATACTTTGTATACATTCTGAAAACCCTTCATGTCAGGTTACATCATATCAAATGTAGTTAGATTCTGTTGACTGGTTTTTAACATGAAGTCTTTTAGAGTTTTGGGGGTCTTTTTTTGTAATGGTGGGCATATCTCATGGCAGGTCATCATTCATACAAAAATTGAAAGGTCTTTAAAGATCGATGCTTAAATTTCTGTCAAATTTGGTGTCACATTCTGTTGTACAGTTTTGGAAAAAGAAATAATTGTATACTTTTTCTATTTTTTAGTAACAATGGTAATATTGGACCAGATTAAGTTTGAAAGTAATTGATCCAGAATAATTACTCATAAATTTGGTCAAATTCTGTTGAATGGATTTTGAGCAGAAGCAATTAAAGCTTGTCATTTTTCTATCTTTTACAATGGCAGACATAATTGATGGCAGATTAGTATCACTTATACAAAATCTGAATGCTTTTCTTCAAATCAGGTTCAGTTCTGTTAACAGTTTTTGAGAATAAGTACCGTATTTACTGCATGTTTTTGGACGGCAAAAAATAATTACTTTTTTGTTGTCCAAATACATATTATATTCTTTAATTAGGTGTCCGAAAACAAATCAGGTTCAGTTCTGTTAACAGTTTTTGAGAATAAGTACCAGTAGTCTATATGTTTCTTTTTTCAGAAATACATGTAGTAGCCATATCTGGCATTGTTGTGCACAAACTTGAAAGCCCTCCATTAGAATCCACGGTCAAATTTAGTTGAAATTAGTATATCATGATTTTTTTCAGAGGAAACTGAAAATAGCAACTGTTAATGGACACAATGTACAAAACACAAAGAATGCAGGGACACACAATGTACAACACACAAAGGATGTATGGCCATAACATAAACTCACCTGATCTTATGGCCAGGTGTGGTAACAAAACCATATGTTTGAGTGTTCCTGGAAAGTTTGGTCAAAGTTTACTTTTGAAGGTAACCTGAGACAAAGAGCTGTGTCATGCTGTCATTGTTGAAGAGGAAACAAGCAAAACACTGAAACTGGAAACCCAAATCTTTCTGATGACAAAAAAGTACATTTGACAGAGAATCCTTCCTAGAAGAGAGGTCCTTATGTTACAAAATACAGTGAAGAGGTATCAAGCAAGCAGACAAAAGTTTGTTTACCATATTTATCCAAAGGTAATACCATGCTTAAAAGATAGATCCATAATGACATCATCAGCAGCCATATCTGTGGTATGCTGGCAGATTTACCATTGAGTTTATATGGTGTTTTTCGAAGTTGAAATAAATTCATTGAATCTCAAGATACTGTTACAAAACATTCATACATTAACAGAATGCAAATCAGGCTTTCTGTTTGTATCTATATTTGTAATTTATAAGTTGATTTTGCCACAGTGCCTTGCTCAAAATGGCCAATTTTGGTGGTCACATATAAAAGAAACTGCCAGGTTGTCCACCGTCCAGGTAAAATGGGCAAAATATCGTCTGCTAGTGACCTTATTGGGAAGCATCTATAATAAACCCACTACAAGCTTGAGAAAATTCTGGCAAATATTTACTTAGGACAGCATTGTCTGATAATATGCACACCTCCCCTCCCATCCCATATATTTATATACTATTTAGCTGGCCCTTGGTCTTATCACGGGAGAAATAAAACACACATCTGTTTGGGTGAATGCATATACAGACTAAATGCCATATGTAATATTAGTTTCTTTAGTGTCTATTTTTATTATAGCAGGTAGGAGAATTTGTATGCAAATCTAACAATATTGAATTTCACACCAGAATGTGTAAAATAAACATTAAAAACAAACAAAACCCAAAGCATTTGTAATATACCTATTACTTTATTTTGCATTAGTTTTGACCCCTGATATAAACATTTTTGGCCCAAAATCACAGGACCATCAACAAATGGTTTAGGATTTACCTTTTCAAGACTGAATTCGAAAGCTGTAGAGCTTTAGTTTGGCAAAACAAACATTTTGCGACATCTTGAGTGGAACATTTTATACAAACGGAAACAATGACAGGGCACCAGAATATGTAGGATACCAGTCTATAAGTAGACTGACCATATTAATAAACAGGCTAATGGAGCTAATCTCTACCTTTATGCAACACATTGACCAATTAAGCTTCAAACTACCATCAGTTGAGATCATTTTTTTGCAATACACAAATTTCTAGCCACACCCTGTTTCAAGCCTCTGGATTATCAAAGCACTTTTACATGACTATTATTTACCCCTCGATCACTAGATATTCACTTATATCAATTTTTGAGGAAAGAATATTTCATGCTCTTTGTGTGCCTTGTACATCAATAGATTTATACTGTATTCATTTCAGTTTTAAAATAACCTGGTACAATTTAAAATGTATGGTCATGTGTAATGGAAATCAGCATGAAACTGCAGAAAAATTCAAATTTTTTCACAAGTTTTTAATAAAATAGTCTTGACAGATTTTATCTGCATAACTAAATATCCTGAAGTACAAAACAAAGGAATTTTCCAGTGCACTGATGTGGCCTTATCGCAAAATTGCCTTCTGAAGACTGGCTGAACAAATGTGCATAGCTATTACAGAAATGCAAAATGTCATTAATTTTGCAATTTGATGTCCAGTGACAATGACTTTTGACCTGTCAATCACATGCATTACAGCTATGAAGTTGACAAACAATCAAGGGTAATAATTCTTGTAAATTATATTGTGGAATGCTGGAAATCAAACTCAGCATCTCATCAGTATAAAGCTGCAAGCCAAATTTGGTTAAAATCCATCAAACCTTGGTAATAAAATGCTGCAGAAACCAAATACCAGGGAGGGCAGGCACTCAGGGGACATAACTCCTGCAAAATGATATCCTAAAATAAACTCTTCCAGGTCTTGTCAATTTTAATCTGCGTGCCAAATTTGATTGAACGCCAACAAACCTCTGTAAAGCTGCGTTGCATAAACCAAAAGCAGGAGGATGGGTAATCAGGGAGCACAAATGATCTTGTGGAATGCTGGAAATTAAACTTAGTCAAGGCCTCCTTAATATAAAAGTGAATGTCAAATCTGATACAAGTCCAAAAACCCTTGGGAAAATTAAGCTTTGGAAATCAAATTTCGGGTGATTATATTTTTGATAGGCAGTCAAGATCCATAACTCATGTAAATGATGACAGAAAACTAAAAATGAAACTCTTTCATGGCCTCTTGAATATAAAGCTTTAAAACAAACTTAGTTAAAACAATAATTCCCATTGATGTTATGTTATGAAAACCAAATCATTGATGGACAGATAGATGGAACGGCTCCAGTAAACTTGACCTTTTCACCTTTTGGCCTTAAAATCAATATCAAGTTGCCTCCACCTACAATGTATTAAATCTCATAAAAATTGGGCCATTGAAACTATACTGATAATCATGCAGAAAGGAAAACTCACATTTCATCTCCAGACACCCCAGCAAGCTTCTGCCACTACTCATGGGGAAGGTCTTATTTGGCACATCTGAAGTTTCAGTACAAAGACTGCACAAACTTTAGTTGCAGAAACCACCTTGTCTGTGGAAAGACAGATAGATGGATGGATGGATAGCCAGGCATGCATCATTACTGCAATACCCACCCACCCTTTCTGGCAGGGGAATAACAGAGAACATTAACATACATACAAAATGCACATTTTTGACAAATATAAAGAGGAACTGTGATGATAATGTTCATTTATTATTAAATATACCTCTACCTATCTTGCAGCTCACCTACATAACCATGATGAAAATAAGTATATAACATAGTCTTCATTTGAAAATAACTGTGAGCCTACTTGCCTCAAGCTGATAGTCAACAGGACAAGATCATGACAACACATTGATCAGTTAATATGCACATATTTATATGATGACCATAAAATTAACCAAGTATAAAAATCATCAATATAATTGCAGACTAGTTGCAGTAACAAAACAGCATCATTGATCATGCATTCAGCCACATATCAGAAGGGCAAAACCCATCTGAATAGTACTGTGATCAGCCAATATTGGCATCTTCAAATGTTATACATAATGTGCACCAAGTTTAATAATAATAATAATAATAATAATAATGTCTGTATTTAAAGAGGGTAACTCAATTATAAAATACACACATCATGAGAGGCAACAATTTTAATGGTGGCAGGAGCCACAGTGGCTTAGTGGTGGGTGTGCAGGACTAAAAGGGTTCAAATCCTAACACTGAATAATCCCCAGTCAGTTACCATGGTCTGTCACTGGGTAAGGCACTTTACGCCAATAGCCTCAGCACTAAACAATCTACTTATATTTTGTGTCATAGAACACACACAAAAAACAAATTCACTCTCATTTATAATCTACGTCCTCAAATTTGCTTAGCCTGGACCAGTTGGTTTACTTAAGAAATATTGAGTTTGCCTACTTGACAGACTTGAGACAGTCTAGCTCAACTGATCAACTTCCTGCCAAATATTTATTGTAATTAGTGTCTCCATAGATTGTTTGAAGTTGGATATTATAGTTCCAAGAATGACACTCACATGCGCTGGAAAATATTGGCCAAGAAAGGTGTTATTGTTATCGCATAAAACAAGAACATCTGATGATTTAGTCATGTCTCTTAAAACTGCCTCAGTCATTGGGAGTATGCAGATATAAACACCATATTCAATGAGGACACTACTTGTCTGTGATAATACATGATAAACATTACATACCTTGCTACATAATGAAGGAATCTCCTAAATTAACCATATTTGCTTCTCTGGAAAACTAAAAATGAAACTCTTTCTGTTCAAAAAGTTCTGTTTTGATTTTGATTTTGTTTTCTTCTAATGTAATATTTGTGTGTATGATTGTGTGAGTTTCTCTGTGTCATGCTTCTCGTCTGTTGATGAATTGCCCTCAATGTCATTAGCAGTTTGGATAATTTATTATGCTGGATGTGTGTACCTGTCTTATCATATTTGTTTGTCATACATTTATATTGTACTTGCCCTTTTAACTTTACATGTATTTATGTTCTATCGCCATGTATTGTGTGTGTGTAGAAGCAATAAAATGTTGGGTTTTTTTTATTACTAATATGAAAAGGTTTTAAAGGATGACCTACTTTCAATACAGCTACAATACCAAAAGATCTGTAACACCAGTTGTACAATACATACCTGGGGTTTAAGTTCATTAATTCAATGAAACTTTCCTGACATGACACTGAGTGGACTGAAATATAGCTGTATTATAGAGGTTAACAGTATAGAGAAGTTAACTGAATAATATTAGGACAATTTTATTGGGACTAAATACATACCTATAAGCTGGGTCCAACTGCCAACAACATATATCCTGATAGATCAGATCAAGGTGTATATTGTTTGTTCTAACACATGGCAGAGATCCAGGTCTGCAGATGCAGTATGCAGTGGCAGATCTGGGTCTGTGCAGTTGGATCTGACTTGTACTTGAGTAGATACAGCATGAGGCCAGTTTACATAGACATCCAGATTATACAGTGACTGGTATAGGGATATCACTCTCAGGAAATCAATTTAATGTCAGGATGGTTACAGCTTCCGACTTGTCACCTGACAGCTGTAGACTTTTAAATGACATTTCAGTAAATCACTCTTTTACCTCAGCTGTCCTCTGATTCTGTAAATGAGAAGTTATCACTTACCGTAATGACAGCATGCAGATGTAACTTGCAAAGAGTAATCCATGATTACATGCAAGGTGAAGCTGTTTACCATATATAGTCACCTAAATGTCAGATCCAACTGAAAACAACTTAGACCCTGATTTGCTGTCAAATAGTGCAAAGCAGATCAGAGTCTATGCTCTTTGTTCAACTTATCAATCCTAAAAAACTGCACAGATCCAGAACAGCTGGTGCATTACACAATGGCACATCTGGACCTGTGGACTTGTATGCAAGTGTACACGGTATACAATATACCTGATAACTTCATGGTCATGTGAGGCATTTAAAAGCTCTGCCTGTCTAATAGATCAGATATATGGACAGGAAGATAAAAAAAATTACTGATGCACATATATTTTTGTGTAGTATGATCTTTGTCCCAATCCTTTCAAAAATGATTTTGGTCTCCATTAAGTTGTCTCTTAATGACACCGTCCTGTCATATGCAATGATTTGCAAGACAAAACTAGAATTATGCATTTATAAAACACATATCCACATGCTTCACCATTTTGACCTCCACCACACTGTTTCATCCTCTTTGGTAGGTCCCTGAGAGGTAAGGAATGCTCCAAGGGCAAATGTCAGATGGGTACCTGCATCTGTCTTTTCATGTTGACCAAGTATATGTATATAACTATGTACATGACTATAGAATGGGGATCTAAATATAAAATTGGTTATAAGTTCCTTGGTCAGTAAGAATTAATAAAGATTTGTCTTTTCATGCCATGTAAGTATATACATTGTTACAGATTAGGGATGTCAACAGTGTCTGAGTTATGACCCAGGGTAATATGATGTCCCTGTGGGTAGATGAATAGACCCCTATGTTAAAGTTAGTTGCATGTATAAATTTGTCTCTACATTCCCAGTAAGTGTGTATGTGTTATAAGATCAGTCACATCTCCACTGTTGTACATTAAGATCTGACAGTGACTACTGAGGGGTCATGTTCTGGTAATCTATATTATAACCATAATCGCTAATTTTATCAACCAATCAGATAAAGTCTTATATCATTGCGTTTTTGGAGACTGAGCAGTGTGGATGAAGAGCATGAATGTGTAATGAACAATTTGATTCACTTTCAGATTTTTGAAAGCTGCATTTCCATTGGCTAATTCAAAGGTCACTAGAACATGACCCTTAAGTGGTCATCATCAGATCTTCATGTAGGACAGTGGAGATCTGATTTTAATCAGATTGGTTATAAGATAGGTGTCCCAATAGTTCTGAAGTTGTGACCCAGGAGTAAACACTCTGTGGGTGGGGATGAACCCTTCAGTCAAAGCTAACTGTACATCTAAATTTGTCTTTTCATGGCTAGCAAATGAACATATGGTTATAAGCTGTGGATCTCAGTGTTTATGTTTTGCACCAGCACTTAAGCTCTTGATGGTACAGGAAGGCCCTGGGGAATCACCCACTCAGGTTCCAGTCTAAAATGTGTTGACACTTGGGTGATCGATGATATATGTCATTTCTCACACGCATGGGACAGATTAAAAGTTCAATTCCAAATGTGTAAAAGAAAAAAGGGCAAAAATTTAGGAAGATAAACTTGTTCAAACAAACATAAAATCTAGTCCTGCAAAGTAACTGTAAAAGAAATGGTAAAGATGTCACAAAACTTCAAGGATATATAAAATAAAAGAGATGGTAAGAAGACCCTAATACATACAATCAAATATTGTTATATAAACCACATTCCTCAAATAATTCAACAGATTCTCTATAGTACATCATCAAAAGCTTCTTAAATGAGTTGACATATAAAAAAGTCTGTTTCACAGTCTCACAATCATTTCTTTGTAACATCTTAGCTATTAACTGGTTGTTAAATCTAAGGTACTGCAATGCTGTCAGTGTGGAAATCTGTATCAAACTGTGTTTCTTTTTTCTGTTAAGTTCTGAGGTAGTTCAAAGATTTCAGATGGTTATAATTTCTCTCATGAAAATGTGATGCAAATGAATCCTTTATCCAAAAACTGTTCATGATGGTACCATGGAGTTTTTCCATCTTTTAGCTTGTCTACATGCATTATGTATGGCTACATGTATTATTGTCTACATGCATTATGTATGGCTACATGCATTATTGTCTATATGCATTATGTATGGCTACAACAGTGAGGACTTTCTGAAATGACAAAGATCAAATAATTTCTTTTTATGTGCAGTTGGGGAGTTAGAAACCAAGGTAATATGTTGTATTTTGGTAATAGAAAATTCTGTAGTATTAATAAGACTGATATTTGCTTCTTCAAGATGAGTGCAAAATAATTCTTATGCCAAAAAGGTGGAATGAAACTTGGTTTCCAATCTTACAAGTTGTGGTATATGAGTCAAAAGCTAATGTCATAAGTGCATAATTTGATCAGATCATAAACAGTGTACAGTATTATAATGAAAAGCCAATTTCATTTGTATGAGATGTGATGGTTTATGTGCTTCAACATTGAGGCTTTATGAAAGGAAATTTCAAAATGACATGTGGGACATACATCTCAAGTGAAATTTCAAAGTATGTCCAATCACCCATACCCCTATCGCTCCACTCTACTCATACCCCTGTTCCTCCACTCTACCAATACCCCTGTCCCTCCACTCTACCCATACCCATGTCCCTCCACTCTACCTATACATCCTGTCCCTCCACTTTACCCACTGTCCCTCCACTCTACCCATACCCCTGCTCCTCCACCAGAGGAACAGTCAATTTTTTGTGATGTTACAATCTTCATTCATTGGTAATCACTGATCCAAGATTCATGTGTCTAGCATTAACAGAGTAGGATTACTTAAAGGTCATTACACATATATACACATGTACATACATAATAACAGACTGTATCCTCACTCTTGTCTGAAAGCATGAGGATACCTTACTTTATTAGAAACAAAGAAAGAAAATTTTCAAAGTTCGTTTAGTCCCACAAAATCTTACTTCCTGTTTTCGATTCCCACCCCCCCTCAAATTAATAGGATCAATGATTCTCAGTTTAAAATAATAGGACTAGGACTGCCACCTGAAGAGTTCCAAAATAAGAAACACATATGGGGGTGCTCTACAGATAGTATGAACTTCTGAAAGAGTGACAGCTGTAAGGTGAAGTTGTTTGCATTTGCAACATGCACAATGGAGAAAATGTTGGCATACCTCTATGTTATTTTCATGTACTGTGGTTGTAATTTCTTTGAATATTGTAATTGTGGAAACTGTACATGATGTAAGCACACAGGTAACCGAAATGGCTGCTCCAATGTGCTCAGAAAAGCGCCTGAATTAGTCCAATGTTATTAGTTATTAAAATAAGGAAAACAAATTTTGTCAAAGCAGGAAATACCTGCTTCTGGAAATGCAATCAATGACTTACAAAATATATAAAAAGTAAAACAAAAAATATTTTGGCTCTCTTTCTTTTAAATTATCCTCTCAAGTCCAGAAAGTGAAAATGACCAAGAAGAGCTAGTGGTTCTTTTAGATGCGGACATCTGAGGTAAGACCAAGCTACAACCCAAATTAAACCCATCAATCATACACCAAAATAAATGGAATTAAAAGTTATTTTAACAATATGAAAGATATACAGGGTTGTTTTGTTTTTTAAATAGTCAGTATAACCAGTTAGAAAAACTTGGGAAATTCTTCTTCTTTAAAAAAATCTAACTTGATGCAGAATGTGAAACTGTAGAGTGCCGCCTATGTGAGCCCTTAAGAAAGTGACATATTACAACACTACATGTTACAATTTAATGGCTCATTAAAATATGCAACAGATGCCACTAAAAATAAGTGAGACAGTTGATTTGACAATGAATTTGTTCTGGAAAAAATCGAGGGGACAGTGAACTTACAAGTGTCACAATCTTGTGTATTAAATAGTGTACGACATTAAAACCATCCTTAAGTCATAATTGTAAATTTGCTTTACAAGTATGTAATACATCCATTTAAGTATACTGTTTTCAAACTCATTATCTCAGAAGATTCTAATAATGTCTTAACATATACGAATTGTGAGTTGTATTATACTTGTGTATAAGTTGGATCCGACAGCAAACTGATAAGGCTCAGATCTAACATTGCATAATGTGACAGTAGATCAGGGTTTATCTGTTTGGACCCAACTTATAAGTATACGATATGTAAATGATAAAATTCATGAACAAAAAGATCACTGGTAGATCAGATGTAATTTATATGCTTCCCCAACATACTGGCATTGTTTGAAACTTTGGAATGCCAAATTTCAAAACTAGTTAGTCATATGATAGCTGCTCTGGCAACTTTTACTATCAAACACTTTTCATGAATTTCCAACATTTTGCAAGGAGCATTTTTTCCTAAAAACATATTTTGTAGAAAAGCAAATGTTTAAAATTCAGTCATCAGGAGCTAAACAAGGTCCAATGAAAAATTAGCCCCAACTAAGATTACAAAATAATGTTGAAATTGTTCCAGTTCTAGCAATTCATTCAAGGTCTCATATGATCAAAGTGGAGAAAAACATTGCTTTGAATTGCCCAACATCATCCTGTTTTACTACCTGGAGCCATGATAAAGTCACTCTCTGCTAGTCAAGGGAGACAATTTTACAATACTCACTGTTTGATGATGCATAACCAATTCCACTACCCATTCCAGAAACCTGCACAGCAGTCCAAGATTCATCTGATCTTTCCCTTTCCACATTAAGTATTTCCATAGTCAAGTGGGACTGGGAGGTCAGAGTGTATTCACTATCAAAACACTGAATTTGCTAAAACTGCTTGGTAGTAGGACTAGTGCCCTGGGGTTGTAACTTTAAACCCCAACACTATTATAATATTCTGTAGCACTGTATTGAACCCTACATGCCTGATATCAATAATGAGGATATTTAGCAAGTGCAGCAAATAAAAATGGACATAGTGTTTATAAAGATGCTAACCTTTCAGTTTAAGAATTAGGCAGAGGGGTGCAATGAAGGGGAAGGGGGCACAGAGTAGGGGCAGAGGGGTGGACATTTTGAATGGATGAAGGGCACCAATCTAATTCATTCTAGCCAGATCACTGTACATGCATACAAATTACATTAACATAATAAACATTGTTGAAATATAAGTGTGTGAAGGAAATTATTTGCCAGTTCAAACCAAGTATCTCTCTGAGTTCAAATTTAATTCTCCCTCTTTAGATGGTAAAGTGACTTTTCAAAAATCGAAGTTCTGACCTAGTGAGTCCTTCATGCCTAGTAAATTTCATTCCTAATTTATTACTTCCTTTCCCCCAAAACATGGACCCATGTCCCATTCCCAATCCTCCAAAAAACTCTAATATTTGTAGGTTACTACATTTGTATGGGAAAATATGAACAAGTATTTTTATGAATGCTACAGCTAGTACATCAAGTTCTAAGTTGTACACAGTAATAGGTTGGCTCAATACCACACTTGACCTAGGTCTTCTTCAATTACAGACTCAAACTGAATTTTATTCCAATCCATGATGTCTTTCAAAAGTTTCTGAATGGAAACAAAACTGAAGATACAGCATGGGCATACAAAATAATTGATAACATGTAACATTCTAGGTCACACATCTGCTGAGAAGTAGGACTTCATCTGTATTCAATCAATATGGTCTCATACTATCACTTATAATGCCTGCAAACAACGGTAGTGATCCCATCTCTTCTAATCAATTTATCTCTACAATACCATAATCATCCATTTCAAATTCAGACTGAGTAAACTGTAAATAACAGGACTGAACCATATATTCTGTCTCAATTGTTCCATGACAGACCAGAATCAATCTTATTAACATAAAGTCCATAAACTGAACAAACAATACAGACCCTGATCTACCAGCCCATTATGATGACAGATCTGGGACTATTATGTTCCTAGTTAGTGTATATTATACACTGGTAAATGTGGTCTATAGTGTCAAGGCTGTAAACAGATACACAACTTTAAAATAGTATACAATAACAAGGCTGTACCCAGATAGAGTTTCAAGGCTGTACACAGATGCACAATTAAATACAGTATCAGGGGCTATACCAAGATTTATGAATAAATATGCTGTATAGTATATTGAAGGCTGTACCAAAATGCACAAGTAAATACAACATAGAGCATCAAAGCTGTACCAAAATACACAAGTAAATACAGCATAGAGTATCAAGGCTGTACCCAAATGCACAAATAAATATGGTATCAAGGTTGTACCCATATGCACAAGTAAACACAGTATACAATATCAAGGTTGTACCCAGATGCACAAGTAAACACAGTATACAATATCAAGGTTGTACCCAGATGCACAAGTAAACACAGTATACAATATCAAGGTTGTACCCATATGCACAAGTAAACACAGTATACAATATCAAGGTTGTACCCAGATGCACAAGTAAACACAGTATACAATATCAAGGTTGTACCCAGATGCACAAGTAAACACAGTATACAATATCAAGGTTGTACCCATATGCACAAGTAAACAAGGTATACAATATCAAGGTTGTACCCATATGTACAAGTAAACACAGTATACAATATCAAGGTTGTACCCATATGTACAAGTAAACACAGTATACAATATCAAGGTTGTACCCAGACACACAAATAAACAAAGTATACAATATCAAGGTTGTACCCATATGCACAAGTAAACACAGTACAGAATATCCTTGGCTATATCAATATTCATGAGTAAAAATATTGAATATAGTAACATGGCTTTACCTAGATACACAAGTAAATACAGCATACGCTTTAAGGAAGTAAAGAAATGTGAAAGTAAATATGGTATCAAGGTTGTATTGATATGCACAAGTAAATACAGTATACAGTATCAGCGGCTGTACCAAGATTTACAAATAAATATTGTATATAGTATCAAGGTTGTACCCAAATACACAAGTAAATACTGCATAGAGTATCAAGGCTGTACCCAAATACACAAGTAAATACTGCATACAGTATCAAGGCTGTACCCAAATACACAAGTAAATATAGTATCAAGGTTGTACCCAGATACACAAGTAAATATAGTACACAGTATCAAGGCTATAACTATATACACAAGTACATATGGTGTCAAGGTTGTACCCAGATATATGAGCAAATACAGTATAGAAGTATCAAGACTACCCAGATGCACATGTAAATATAGTACATGTATACTCTATCAAGGCTGTACCTACATGAGTGAGTGCAGTGATATGAGCCCCAACTTGTTATGGTACTAAAATTTTAGTCATCATTATCTAGATGATCAACCATGGTGTTATTGCCCAGACTGAGCAAACAATAAAATAAAATACAAAATTAATGGTTGGAATAACAGCAATCTAAGCAAAGATATAGAATAGAAAGAACAGAACAACACAAGCCCCCAAATATAAAATATAATAATTTAATCAATTACATAAACAAAATGAAATTGAACTTTTCATCTGAATGATACACTTTCTCTTTGAAACAGAATTATAAAATTTGTGTGAAATGCAAATCACTGTTCTGTTGTACAGATAAAACAAATTTCATCATAGAATCAAGGGACCAAACAAGCTCAAAATCTTGGCATGTCAGCATAACCTGATTGCTTCTGGTCCTTTCCCAATCACTGTTGGGTGACAGGTCAGTGTTGCCATATTTTTTTCCCTTCCTTCCTTCCTGCTCCCTCTCTCTCTCTCTCTCTCTCTCTCTCTCTCTCTGCAACCTTTTGGGTCATCAACCTTGAGAGTCAAAAATCTCTTTGGTGTCAGAACTGGACGTCAGATTGAGTAAAAAACAAAGCTTGGTGTAAGAACTGGGCGTCAGTTAAACATTTGGGGATCCCTGATGCACAAATGGGGGTAAAGGGAAACACTGCCTGATACATGGACAAATACAGCTTACAGTATATAGGATGTATTCTGGTACGTGAGTAAATATGATATACATTGTCAAGATTGTACCCTGAGTATCAATGCAGTACTCTGATGATGTATGAAGGTACATATGGTGTATTAATGTTTACCATGGTACATAGGGAAATTTATTATAGGATTAAATGATCATGGTTGGGTATTTATCAATCAAGGCTGTTCCCCAATAGATACAGTAAATACAGTGTCAATGTGGTAACCTGGTATATGGGTACATATGGTATACAATATCAAGACTGTACTCGGACACTCGGGTAAATATTGTATACAGAATAAAGCTGTATGATAGTACACGAGTAAATACAGCATATTAAAGTACAGTATAAAGACTATTCTATTACATGGGTAAATATGGTACACAATCATGTTTGTACCTACAATACATGGGTAAATACAGTGTACAGTCTTAATTCTGTACCCTAGATACACAAATGAAGGCTGTACCCTGGTGTACATCAAGGGTATATCACATCAATTTTGTACCTTGTTACATTCATACATTAGGGGTATAACTGTATCTATGCTGTAGCTGGTGACTGCAATTTTTTCAACTTTCCAAAAGTGGGTCACATTCTTGGCATAACTGTATGTTGTTCTTACTACCCTGTTCAATATTTAGAAAAAACAACTCCCTTTACTTCAAGTGGCAGATATTACTTGATTGGGCAATAAAATGCAAATAAATCATTGTAATTCTTTCTGAAGAGTATTTATTGCTTCAAAAAGATATACTTGGCTATGAGGTGTATACTAAAGTGAGTTAGTATTGGGGAACCTTGTTCATGCAGCTTCACTGCACAGTTAATGCATGCACCAGACATAAATTACAGGGAAACTTGACATGTTATGAAATACTGTACACAGTCTTCTGTGTTGTTATAGTGTTTGTGGTAAAACCTGGGCATATATTGTAATGATTTGCTTAAAAGAACAATTGGAAAAGAGCAAAACTGTCCAAAAAACATGAGAATTGTTCACAAGTAGAAATTTGGAAAAATGTAACACAGAAATTTCCTGATATATTCATTACTCACTGCATCACAAAAGAGGTGCATTAAGCTAGAATTCTGTGTTTGTAAAACCTGGTGCATACCCCCATGCATTCCTGTTTTGACCTCCATGCTCAGATTTATGCCTTTTTGCTATAGGTCTCTGATGGTAAGGACTGCTCCAGAGGCAAACAGCAGGTTGGGTCCCTGTGTGTGTATTTTCATGTCCAGTAAGTTACTGTCCTGGGTAAAGGGTGATGCTCTCAACACCTAACACTGATGCCTATGTGAACTACAACAAAGACCAGAGAAAGTGCATAATTTCCAATTACACATCCCTCCATACTCCTTGTACTGTGACCTAGACAGTTGCCCAGGGGTCATAGCACAAACTCCACCATATAAAGCACGATAGGAAATATACCTCCATACTCCTTGTACTGTGTCCTAGACAGTTGCCCAGGGGACATAGCACAAACTCCACAATATAATAAAGCATGATAGGAAATATACCTCCATACTCCTTGTACTGTGACCTAGACAGTTGCCCAGGGGTCATAGCACGAACTCCACGATATAAAGCATGGTAGGAAATATCTGGAAAGTTTTTTTTAAATCTACTTTTCACACACACACACACACACACACACACACACACACACACACCAACACACACACACACACACACACACAAGAGCCAACGATGCCCCCATCCCTCTTTAAAAAATGGTTAGGAATACAACTACAGAAGTTCAGTGGCTTTCCAACAGATGATTTAGAACAAGTGGTGGTTATGAACAGATGGCCAGATGAATGATACTACAATATCTCCTTGCTAAAGCAAATGGATAACATGGCCAGATGGATGATATCACAATACCCCATTGCTAAAGCAAATGGATAACATGGCCAGATGGATGATATCACAATACCCCATTGCTAAAGCAAATGGATAACATGGCCAGATGGATGATATCACAATACCCCATTGCTAAAACATAGGATAACAAAAAGAAGAATGCTGCCAGAATAGTGTTACCTATGTCAAAATTCATTCCTGTAACCGTATTGTCTCGGGTATGGCCATGAAAAGTACCAGAGTTTGAAT
>JAECUM010056744.1:0-30039 GCA_016617855.1 Megalonaias nervosa | reverse complement strand
ACAGCGTCCGCCTAAGATGCGGGGGGTCGTGGGTTCGAACCCTGGCCGAGTCATACGAAAGACTTATAAAAAAGGTACTAACAGCTGCCTCACTTGGCGCTCAGCATTAACAGATTAGTGTTAGGACTGGTGGGCCTTTTGTCAAGATAATGTGACCGGGTGGGACATCATGCTACATGTCTGCGGCACACTGCATACATCGCAGTGATATGACTGAAATTTTTTTAAAGCTACGTTAAAAATCCAAATCACACACACACACACACACACACACACACACACACACACACACACACACACACATTCGTTTGAATCTGAGATCAAACATTGGACGCTTCAGCTCCTGGACAGTAAGAGGTGTTCATAGCTGTTTGGCTCATACAAGCTCCAATATGATGTGTGCAAAATTAAGTAAGGCCATTTTCTTTTCTTTTTTTGGGGGGGGGGGGGGGAATGTAATAAATAAATGATAATCTATCATCTCCTGGTGGAATGATCATTTGTGACATTTTGTTTACCTTTTAAGATCTTATGTATGTGGCACCCACATATTTATCTGGTTTCTTCGTCACGTGTTTTAAGTCCATTTCTTGGTTGAACTGATTGCAAATAAGTAATCTGTCCAAGAATATAACACCACTATTGTTCCAATATACTTGGGTTTTGTTTCAGCATGACAAATGGACAGTGATCTAAATGCCAATGATTCAAATATTATAATTGGTAATTAATGCATGAACCCTTTAAGACTGCACAATTTCAACTCCAAACTTGGCGTTGAATGCCCAAATCTGTGTAACGTTTAAGAACACAAAGAACTTAGATTTCGGAAGTAAACTCCGTGCCTTCAATAATTTATGTAGGTGAAGTCAAAAGTTGCATATCAAGAAAGATAATGAAACGGAATAATACTCTCATGAGGGATCTGAAGGGACAGAGCAAAATATAATACGAGAACATTTATTTTGTCTCGGTGTTTAGCAGCATTATAATTTGCAAAGCTAGAACACGTACAAGAAGATTGATTAATTTTTTCAAGTGGATTAAGACGTCATTCTATCACAACCACATCCACAACCCCACTACAGCTATCCATCTTTCTTTGCCCGCAGTTTGTAATTCTCACTTAGTTTAATAATTATCTCTTTCATCAGCCAAAATACCTAGAGGTATTGTAACTGTAGAGCACACATGCAGAGGAAGCAAACCATCTTTGATGATAAACTGTCATAAGATGTATACAAAGTTGATGTACTATTATCTCTATACGGCACAAGCGCCTCTAAATGGATTCAGTAATATGGTTCTAAATTTATCACTGTAGTACCATATCAACATTGCGAAAAGCTTTTGGTATGTTATCTTAATATCTTTTATTACGTCTCGTAGAAGGATAAGTGGTATATAGGGCAAAATGTAACGTGAAATTAAAAAAGTTCTTTTTCAAGGTATTTGCCAATAAGCCATTCTTCGTTTCGGAGCTGTTCAAATAAGCTTTCGTGACCTTGATAATATAATGATGGAGTAGATGCAAACCGACTGAGATAAAAGGTGTTTTTCATTTTTGTGACCCTTTCTACAGTAAAATCAATAATTATTAAACTCATGATAATAGAAACCGTGGGCTGCCTTTTCCGCCGTTAACTTATTGTTTATCATGCAATGCATTCAAATGGCATGTAACTGACGTTAAACGTCCCCTCTGTATGCATGGTAATGACACAGTCTATCGGTCTATCTTATGTGTCTTTAATGTATTTATATGAGTTGCAAATACAATGTGTTATTATATGTTTCAGGCACAAATTTAAAGTATCAAGGAGTAATATTGTGAACCATATTTGTCGAACGTTTATGCATGCTTATCATCAATATATGGTTACGAATATAAGATGCGATTCAGTTAAAATGAACTTGTCCTTTTGTTTTTTTCAGATACGACTGTGACAAAATCGTTGAAGTAAATGTGACTTTTGACATGTGAAAATAAAGCGCTGGTAAAATAAATTGAATCTGTCTTTTTTATTTTCCTTAAAGATTTCCGAAACAGTATTAATAATACTATCGTATAAAATCATACCAACCATATCCTATTAAGTCTGAAGCTGAAATTGATTTTGGGCAAGTTTTGTATTTTTGATGATTTCCGTTGTGGAATGTTTCTTTTCTCTGTCTTCATTACTGCGGCTGTGAACGAGATCAACGGGTGCACGTTTAAAACATTGTGTTCTTCGCTTTCTGTAATGTAAGGTGGTGTCTGCCAGAATTTAGTACTTAGTGGCAATTTACAAAATCATTTGAATTTCAATTGCTGTAGCCGTAGTTTTGTCCCTTAATTATCTGTTTATAGTTGTGTTTCATTAACTTAAAAAGCCAGGCATCAACGTCAGTGTCCAATTAAATATGGATTAAAGTGTTCTCCAAGTGTGGTGGAATTTCTTACCATGTGTTGAATCTTGACATGACCTCCTGGGTCTTTCGTGGTTTGTCTGGATTTTTTAAACTTTCAATACAAGATTTAATCGGCATAGTACTTGCACCCTCTCTCTCTCTCTCTCTCTCTCTCTCTCTCTCTCTCTCTCTCTCTCGTGTTTAGTATCACTTTGCACACCGGTTTCATCTGAGAATTGATTGTCAACATACTCTTCAAATTATTTTTGTTAACCAACTCTAACATCAGGGCGGTAGATTCCATGAAATGCCCTTAAACTGCCAGTCCTTATTTACGGCACTGCCCCATTATGCCCAGTGGCAGATGCGGCCATTTTTCATCTAATAAGGCTTGATTTCTTAAAATCACAAACGTCTGTGAACATTTTCTAATAATTTTAAATGTTCCACAGTAAACCATTCCCGATATAATATTTGTATACTCTAACAGAATACCATAACTTGTAAAATTATTTCCAGGCTTGGTGTGCGATACAGAAATTTTCACATGCTGAACATTTGTGTGGGACACTACATTAGCCATGTAAAATTAAATGGATCTGTAATAATGAACAAAACAAAAATGCGGTTTTGTATATTTTATAAATTTTCAATATTTGTTGCTTTACTCTATGAATGCAGATCAAAATAAATAGGGATTTATACACTTTCGGTTCACTACGTTTAAAAATATCTATATGCAGTCATCGAAATAGAAACCTAAGTTGTTTGCGAGAAGGAATGTGGATTGAATAGCTGTATCGAAGGCCAGATCAAATTTGTAATATTAAATGCGTATGAAATAAAGGTACATACAACAGAATGAATGTGTTAGAGATATATCACTTTTTAGTTACAAATTAAACACAATATGTCAATAAAAACGCTGGGCGGGGCAATGTATCTATCGTACATGCTTGAATGTTTATCTCTGGTCTGCTGATGTCCGGCTTTCCTTGAAAAATGGAGATAAAGGAAGCGCTCAGATAAGAGTTGTCTTAGATGGAATAGTGAATAGTGTGTGCTCCTATCATCATTATTGATCACATTCCACGCCGCTATCATGCTGGTAATATATGTCGCCTTTTCGTCTCTCTAACCATGAATTTATGGAAATATTTCCTTGTGCAAGCTTAGTAACCAAAAACAACTAGAGGCGTTTGCTTACTGCTAAATAGAGGAGTTCTTATCAGGTATAATCATTGCTTAAAATTTAAAATTTGAATAAGTATATCACAGAATCTACATAAATCGACATCTGTTTACGATAATCTATTTAAATTGACATCTGCTTACAATAACTATATCTCGCAGGCACTAATAAAAAGTTCCTATTGATCTTTCACATTCCCGGTCCACTTAGTATTAGTAAACTGTCAACAAAGAGTTGCATTTCGTGTTATTGACATAGATAGGAATGTTGTTGTTAGGGCTATATTCCGAGTGAGGCTTTAAGTTTCATAAAAGAGATCTGACTGACATTGAAATGGACTCCGACATAATCAACAGGTGCAGGACGCCTGTGTTGCGAAATTGTGATTGGCTGATACCTGAGAAGCGAAATCATCTTCATGATTCTGATTAAAATTGAGATATTCAGTTTGCAGTCGTTGTATAATACACACTTTAATACACCATGTTCTTGAGGAGTGTTTATAGTCTTTGTTATGAGTTGGGAGATGGTCATATTACACTGGATACTAAGACAATTTTCACACATGCATTGTTTAACGTTTCTAAAGAAAGTCAGTAGTTACGATAGGATGTGTAACACATGAGTTCTTAACATGAATACAGTTCAAGCTTGTCTCGTGTCTTTTACGATAGTTTACAAAATTGTACATTGTTCTGTTGAATTTGATATGGGAGAATTGTTGGAGTTAGTTTTGACCACCAATCTGAACTGTCAAACCTTACTCGTTACTGCCCTTTTGGTTATTGTTGGATATGCTCGCTGTATCATTTGTATTATAATGTTATATCAATAGTTATTGCTGAAAGAGGAACAAAATCAATAACACCTTGAATCAAAATCCTTTTGACTCTACTCCACCACGATATTATCAAAGTCATGAAGGAATATTATCGAAAACCAAGATTAGCTTATCTGCAAAATATTTTTAAAATGAACTATGTATACTTCACGTAATATGTTCCCCTATATACCATTCGTAATTCGACGACTCGGACATAGTACGAAATTATAAATATAATATTAAGATAACATGCAACAAGATCTACAATTAGTCAGCAAATAGTTTCACACATAATAACGAATTAGCTAGCTACAGGTGTAATTACTAAACTAAACTATATTTATAAACAAATGGCAATGGAAGATGGCTAGCTTTAATAGATGTGGTCGTGGTTTCTGTACTCTGACATCTTTTTCTCCTTCAAAGCATTTGGAATGTAATTGTTTGCTTCAATAGTCATATTGTATGTTTTGTATCGGCAAAGAATTGTGCTGCTGATTACCAAGACAAAATGAATGCCCATATATTATATTTTTGCCGTACTCCATCAAACCTTGCCATACTCCTTCTTAAGAGTGTTAGGTCTGTTGTTTTATTTCAGAATATGCGAAATTTGATGGCACCTGCATCATTGCTGAAAGCACCTAAGTTGCCTCCGAAATGCATATATGTTGTGTTCTTAAACAGTAAGTTATGAATGTGATTATTTCATGACTAACTGAATATATAATAAGTCCAGATTATATACAACGTTCAAGTTCACGATAAATGAATTTAGCATTTAAAACTGCCATGAAATTTAATTAGATCGGTTTACGTGAGAAAACCAAACTTAGTTATGTTAGGAACACTGTAACCATCCCGGATTTGTTTTTTAAGTTTATTGTCTGTATTGCAGAGCACATACTCTGTTATATGAATAATTATCATTATTAAGTTATGAAATTTGTCCATTTGATTCGCGCTGTATGTACAGCTTTCCCGTTTTGTTAAAGTCTATACAGATTGTGAAATCCTCATCAGATTTCAAAACAATCCAGTTAACATTTGCTGTAACGTAACATTCTACCGTATAATTCGAATCCAAATGGCCTCAATCTCCAAGATATTTGTATGCACATTCAGTCAGAAAGTCTTTATACCGATCTTCATTTTAGCGGTAAACAAATTCCCGTTTGTGTTTGAAATAAATCATGATTCTAAAAATATTTCATTTAGATATCATTTAAACAAGAAAGTCATAATAATAACCCCAATAAATTATTTTTAAATAAAGGTTTTTACAAGAAAATGGAGATAATAAACAATACGTTTCACGAAAACCCATAGCCTAATTCGTTTGAGGTATGCTACAAATTTATTGTAGAAGTAAATATTCAACTTTATTTGACGACGTTACGTTTCCCAATTTGGTGGTAATGTTTCTATGCCTCTATATTTGAAAAAATGTTGCGGTGTTATTTCATTTATTATTTAAATGTATCATTATGACCCTTTCATCTGACCCTTCATCTATGTGAATCACTCTATGCCTCTGCATGATCTCTGTTTGGTGATAGGTGCATCCTGGGGTGTTGAGTGACCTTTTCGAAGAAATTTACAATAGTCATGTCTGATGGATATATTACTATTGTGACGTGTAGGTTTGTACAAAAGAAACAAAAGAAAAGAGTGAAGTTAACAAGCTTTGTAAATTTAACAAAATAATTTATTTCCCTAGAAAACAAGGTAAAAATATAAAATAGGAATTATGGTTTGTGAATCTAATCCAAACATTAATCAAAGAATTCAAAAATATAAGTCCTATCACTAAAAGTTCTAATTGAATCCAAGTTCGAATCTCGATAAAGTTCCAATATGGAAGGCGATGACGTCCTCTATAACCAGTTTGTGTTCATGTGTCAACAGTTCCATGTTGAGTCACCAAGATTATAATTCAGGCTTTTGAATTCCGAATAAGTTAGTGAATCTCCTTGTCCAAGAAGTTCGTTGAAGAAGAGTATTTTCCAGGGTGAATAAATTATTTTAAATAAAAAAATCAACTCAGATGGCAACAACAAAACAAATACCTTGAGCCAGAAGGTATATATTTACGACTGATCAAATCGACTAGAAAATGTCTGTTTTAACCAGCAGTTTTAGATCACATGATGGCTCAAGTGGTCACTTAACTTGAACAGCGCAGTAAAACAAAATGCTAATTTGCACGTAGGCTAGAATAGCACTATCTAACAATTAGATTCCCACACTGGAAAAAAATTTAAAAATAAAACTGTTTACAACACACTAACACGTGGGCTGAACATGACCTTGGTAATGACCAATCATTTTCACTCAATGTTTATAACATCGTAACCAAGGTCAACAACTAGGTTAGCTAAAAATATAACTGAGCAATAGAATACGTGTTTATCAGGTCAAAACAGAAAACTGAAGTCCCCCCCCAAAAAAAAGAAATCAAATCCAGTGAATAAAGTAATTACAATAACATGTAACGAAAATAAAATTAAAATAAAAGAGAATTCAAAACTAACACACAAGCAATTAAATTATATATACGTCAAACTTCACCCATAAATAAAAAGAAAGATTTATGTAATAAAGCTTTCTTTTTACCATATGTAAGTTATACACAGGTAAAACAAAATTACATAAGAAAAACTCTTATGAATTATATAAAGTGTACATGAAATAATATTTCTATACACGGGAAAGTGCATCTGCAATTGAATTATCTTTGCCCTTGATGTGACTGATGTCAAGATTATATTCTTGTAAAAACAAACTCCACCTTAATAATCTTTGATTTTTATTTTTCATCTTGTCGATGAAAGTAAGGGGGTTGCGATCACTATGCACAACAAGCTAACTAATGTAAACTTCAAAATGCTGTAATGCCAGTATTAAAGCCAAACATTCCTTCTCGAATGTTGAGTAATCTCTTTGGTCCTTATTTAATTTCTTAGAGAAATAACACACTGGATGATAAACACCATTTCTATCTCCCTGAATCAATTCTGCTCCAACCCAAACATCAATTGCATCAACAGATAGTTTGAAAGATTGACTGAAATGTGGAGCTGTAAGAACCGGAGCACTTTTAAGTATGGTTTTTAACCTATCAAAAGCTTCCTGACATTTTTCAGTGAAAAGAAACTTGTTTTTCTTGCACAACAAGTTTGTCAGGATTCAGCAATATTAGAAAAATTGGAACAAAATTTCTGATAGTATCCAGCCATACCCAAAAATCGCATCAGTTGCTTTTTACTGACAGGCACAGGGAATTCAGAGAAAGTCTTTACCTTAGCATCTATAATTTTAACTTGACCATGTCCCACAATATGTCCTAAAAATGTTACATAAGCAGGGCAGAACTCAGTTTTAGATAAGCTGAATGTCAAACTTGCATCACTGAGTCTGTCGAAGAATTTCCGAATTGCTGCTAGATGATATTTCCAGGTGTCGTTGTAGATGATGACATCATCAATGTAAGCATCACAATTATCTAGACCAGAGGTAATCATATTCATCAAGCGTTGAAACGTACTTGGGGAACCCTTCATCCCGAATGGCATTACTTTATATTGATAGAGTCCATCTAGAGTCACAAATGCCGAAATTTCCTTTGCTCCTTCCGTGAGTGGAATTTACCAAAATCCTTTCAGAAGGTCAAATTTGGTGACATACTTGGCATTTCCAATTTTATCAATGCAGTCATCGATTCTTGGTAATGGAAATGAATCTGTCTTAGTCACGCTGCTCACCTTCCTATAATCAGTGCACATACGGAAAGTTTTATATGGTTTAGGAACAAGTATACATGGTGAACTCCAGTCACTTTTACTGGGCTCTATGAAATCGTTCTCCAGCAAATACTGAATTTCCTTTTTTAAGTATTCCCGTTTGAGAATGTTCATCATGTATGGGTGTTCTTTCACGGGATTAGAATTCACAATTTCAATATCGTGAAAAGTTTTGTTTGTCCTTGTAGGAACATCTGGAAATAAGTGCTCATATTCAAACAATAGCTGTTTAAGTTCATTCTTTTCATGTTGTTGCAAATGTAAAAGTTTCCGGTCTGGATTTTTTCATAAGTTCCGAATTCCGAAGATTTGTCGCTCCAACATCAATAGTGTCCGATTGAACTACTTTACTTAAATCCTCACTGTGTGGGACAGTTACAACTAAATTAATTGCATGATTTTTACTTGGCTATTTCGTTCAATATACTGGTACTCCATTAATTTATTTAGATCAGAGTACTATTATTATAATTTAACTCATTCATTTTCTTCTGAAATTTGTAAGGGCCTTAAAATCTAATTTGGAGCAAAAATTGAAGAATAAGCAAGAGAGAATGCACTCTATTACAAGATTCAAAACTTCTCTGAAGTAAAGTTCTGTGAAACCATAATTTCATTTTTGACTTGAATTGCTGAGTGCCAAATTCAAGCATAACTAGCTGGAAAATTTCAGACATAAAATTTGACTCTTGACCAGATTAAACAGATCTGAGAAGGCCAAATTGAGAAATAAACATTATCAAAGCTTTTACTATTCTTCTGGTTTTAATATTCCTCAACGGAAATGCCTCTGGGAACCTTGTTGACGCACACATAATGGTCAACAAATATTGGTTTTCTGACTTGGTCTTAGGTACGGGACCAACACAATCTACCATAATTCTGCTGAATGGTTCGTCAAATGCAGGAATAGGTTGCAGATGAGCCTTAGGTATCTACTGATTGGGTTTTCCTACCATTTGACAAGTATGACAAGATCTACAGTATTTACAAATATCACTTTTGAAATTTGGGCAATAAAAGTGATTCAAAATCTAATGATCAGTCTTATTAGCCCCTAAATGACCAGCCAGAGGAGTTTCATGGGCTAGACTAAGTATTTCCTGTCTGTATGATTTCGGAACACAATCTGAGAGTTCACTAACCACTCGTCACCAGCAGGTACCTCAGGAGGTCTCCAGTTTCTCATAAGAATTCCATTTTTAATGAAATAACAGACAGGTATTTCAGTGGCTTCAGTTTCACTAATCGCCCTCTGAAACAAACAGGAGATCTCAGGATCTTTTTCCTGTTCGACGACAAGTGATTGTAATTTAACACCTTGAATAGATAAAAGAGAATGAGTAGTTAAAAGAGGATCACTGTGATCAATATCTTTTGATTGATCCTAACAAGGAGTGAAAGTGACCTCATCAAAAGCCTGACCAATACATGTGTCAGCAAAAAGGAATACTTTCCTTTTCAAAATCATTCTCAAGAGCTTTCTTTGACATAGCTCTAGTAACTGCACAAGCTTGGTATAAATCAGGGAATTCTTTTACAATTGGATCAACTTTCTGATCCAAAGAAGGCTTCTCAGTTACAAGTGAATTAAGCACAGCCTTGTCTCCAGCTAGGTCGTTGCCTAATAACAAATGAATGCCCTCAACGGGTAAAGAAAACACTACTCCGCCTGTCACGGGTCCTGACACTAAGTCTGATGACAAATTTACAAAATGGAGAGGAACATTAACAAAGCAGCACTCGACTCCCGGAATGAGAACACTCTCATAAGAAGAAGACTTCTCAGAAAAAGGCAAAGTACCTGATCATAAAAGACTCCGAGAAGCTCCTGTATCCCTTGTTATGTATATGTAATTAATCTGCTTGTGTGTTAGTTTTAAAATTCTTTTTATTTTATTTTTGTTTCATTACATTTTATTGTAATGATTATTTTCACGGATTCGAAATTCTATTTCAGCAATTCTGTTTATCTAAGACGTAAAACGTATTACATGAGCAATATGTTTAGTTCACCTTGGTCCGCGGTAGTGTAAGCGCTTCGAGAAAACGATTGGCTATTGCCAAGGTCATTTCATCTAATCTGAATAAGCAATGTTTTATTTTTACATTTATTTCAGAGTGAGAGTAGATAGGGATTCTTGCTACGTGACAAATTGTATTTCTCTTATTGCGTTGTTCAAGTGTTAAAAGACCACGTAATCTATCTCGCAAGAACGGGATGATAATTCGGGTGGATATAATACCCCTTTCTGAGCGCATGTGACTGAGTTGTATTTTGAAACCATGAAGGCTGGATAGGTTTTTATTGTTGAAACCAGTTTTTTTTTTGAAGTTCATTGTTTTTGGAATTTAATAATTTATTCTCTAGAAAACCAAACGAGTGTATTGTTTTATAAATTCTGGGAGAAAGAAACTCAGTGGAAATTTATTCTGGAATTATTCAGAAACATAAACTGTAATTCAATTGAGGAATTGTTGCCATCTTGTACAACGACCACATCTGACGTCATTGCCTTCCATATTGGAACGTCGTCGAGATTCGAACCTGGATTCTAATAGAACTATTAGTGATAGGACTTGTAGTTTTCATTCTTGGGATTAAATTTTGGATTATATTCACAAACCTTAAGTCCTATTTCCAACTTTTATATTGTTTTCTAGTGAAATAAATTATTTTGTTAAAATATACAAAGTCAGAAGCTTGATTTTTAAAAGTTGTGCCAGACTGAGTTTTAGATGGAGTCGTATTAGGCTGAAATACCTTTTTACCAGAAGACTGCTGAGTGAAAGACTTGCTTACAACAGCAAGTTTATGAGTTAAGGAATACTCATCAGCGGCACGAGCAGCATTTTCCAAGGTTTCGATCTTATGCTCGTCAAGATAAGTCATAATGCCACTATGGACACAGTTCTTGAACTCTTCAAGTAATACAAGTTGTTGGAGACTTTCATAATCATGTTCAACTTTCTTGGCTAAGCACCATCTCTCAAACAACTGCTCTTTTTCTCTTGCAAATTCGACATGAGTTTATCCAGCTTCCTTTTTATAGTTCCTGAATTTTTGCCAATTAGCTTCAGGGGCTAACTCATAACCCTTCCTTAACCAAATCATAGTCAGCACTTTGATGAACTGTCAGTGAATGGTAAATATCACTAGCTGTACCAACAAGTACACATTGTAGTAACTGAGTCCAATGCTCTCTCGGCCATTTCAAATTTTCGGCAACTTTTTCAAAACGAGGAAAATATTTGTCTACTTTTTTTCTCTAAAAGGTGGCACTAACCTAATTTTTTTTTGTAATATCAAAACTTGAATTTGTTTGTGAAGTGGGAATGTGCTTTTGACTTCCCAGCTCTATTTCTTTTAACTTAATTCGAAATTCCTTTTCATTCTTCTCTTTTTGCATCTGTAAGTGCATTTGTTCTTTTTGTAACTCCAATTGCTTTTGTTTATCTCTCTCTCTCTCTCTCTCTCTCTCTCTCTCTCTCTCTCTCTCTCTCTCTCTCTCTCTCTCTCCTCTTTGTCAAATTGTAACTTTATTTGTTTATCTTTCTTTCCTGTCTCTCTCTCTCTGCTCCTTCTCAAATTGTAACTTCACTTGTTTCTCTCTCTCATCGTTTTCAAATAACATTTGTTTTTCTTCTTTCTGTAAATGCATTTGTTCTTTCTCCTTTTCCAACTGCACTTGCATTTGTTTCTCTTCTTTATCTTTCTGAAGTTCCAGCTTCCATAACTCTAATTCCATCTTGTATTTTAATGTTAATTCCTTTACTTTTATGTCAGAGTCTGATACAGAATTGCTGTTTTAGATCACATGATGTCTCACGTGGTCATTTAAGTTCAACAGCGCAGTAAAAAAAAAAAAAAAAAATACCAATTTGCATGTAAGCTAGAATAGCCCTATCTAAGAATCAGATTCCCACACTGGAAATAAATTTAAAAATAAAACTGTTTACAACAGACTAACACGTGGGCTGAACATGACCTTGGCAATGACCAATCATTTACACTCAATGTTTATAAAATCGTAACCAAGGTCAAAAACTAGGTTAGCTAAAATTATAACTGAAGAATAGACTGCGTGTTTATCAGGTCAAAACAGAAAAATGAATTTTCCAAAAAACAAAATCAAATCCAGTGAATAAAGTAATTACAATAGCATGTAATGGAAATAAAAATAAAATAAAAGAATTTAAAACTAACACACAAGGAATTAAATTATATATACGTAACACAATATTACTATATTACTATTCACATGAAAGAGAGACAGAAAGAAAGAAAGAAGAAGAAAGGAAGGAAGGAAAGAAAGAATAGTTATTTGTATTACATACCATTATCAATTCCGTGTAACGAAATGCATTTATTGAAGAGCAAAGTATAGAATGAAAACAGTATTTGAATAAGTATTTCAATGCACTTAACTACTAGCGAATAATGCTGTGAAACATGTGAAGCAATTATTAGTTTCCAAGTCACGTTTGATACATGTTATAAATGGGACCTAGTATCTAGACTTACGTATGCGTGACTGACTGTATATCACCTTTGATGAAAATCTCCCAATGTCTGATTTACCTTTCGTGTATTGATAATATATAGATCATGGGGAGAGAGAGGGGAGAAAAAAGATAGAGAGATTCCCATAGATGAAACGATCATTATTAAATACAGTTAGATTTTAAAAATGAAACAACGTCACATCACTTTTTATTAACTATAGAACGATACACATATTACAGCTAAATGCGGACAATTATTATCGTCAAGTACAGTGCGGACAATTATTATCGTCAAGTCCAGTGCGGACAATTATTATCGTCAAGTCCAGTGCGGACAATTATTATCGTCAAGTCCAGTGCGGACAATTATTATCGTCAAGTACAGTGCGGACAATTATTATCGTTAAGTCCAGTGCGGACAATTATTATCGTCAAGTACAGTGCGGACAATTATTATCGTCAAGTCCAGTGCGGACAATTATTATCGTCAAGTCCAGTGCGGACAATTATTATCGTCAAGTACAGTGCGGACAATTATTATCGTCAAGTCCAGTGCGGACAATTATTATCGTCAAGTACAGTGCGGACAATTATTATCGTCAAGTACAGTGCGGACAATTATTATCGTCAAGTCCAGTTGAGGGATTTCTTCTCCTACAAGGAGTAGATCTCAAACGAATGAGATTAAGGTAGTATGTATCTACATTTTATTACAAAGAACAATTGCTGCTAAAAGAAATCTGAAGTGTGGTTATTGTTTTATTTAGCAATCATTTTCTTTCTTTGAAGATATATAAACTAAATAGATTGACACGAATGATATATCACAAGCAAACAGGAATTCGTTCACTCCCAAAAAATAAATATTCAATTACTCTCTGGTTCACTCTCCATAAAAATATTTTTTAAACGGAGGCTACTTGTATTCGAAGTTATAATTGACATGTCAAATGGACATGCATGCCTACATATAACCATACATTTATTTACCTATCAGGTGAAACATTACAGGCGTTGAATTTATTTATTATTTTACAGTTTTATGGGATACACGTTCATAGCGGACGTATTGGAATAACAAGAAGTAGTCTTTAGTTTTGAACAATTTTGACAACATGTTTTCTGTCAATCGTACATATTGGAACTATTGCAAAATCATTCAAATCATTAGAATATTTAAATAAATATTACACCTTCAGTTTTTGGAGGGAATGCAGATTAAAATTTAACATGCTGAAAGGGATTGAACCTTTTAAATTCTAAGTTACCAAGTATCATTTAGTTAATCTGTTCGTATTTTAATATACTATAAAGCTTCACATTACTCACAAATTAAATGAACAAATCTCATAACTTAATGGTTGTAAATATCTATAGAAAGGAAAGCAATATTATGTCCACATTTTCAACAACAACACTAAAAAATGCATCATGATGGTTTTAGTACGGGATACAGAAGAAATTAAGAATTCCCAATGAGTGCGGATCTAGTTAAATTACATGACCGTTTTACATGCCCATTTGATGAACTGATACCTTTATTTTTTTAAATACGGACATATTTTCTATTAGTCAAGAAACATTGAAAGTCATTTCCTTGAAACAATCCCTACGTCACCATAATTTATGCTAAGCCATATCCTTCCGGGATCTTTTGTATAAATTGCAATTTAGCGTGGACTCGCTGGTATTCAAGCTCAATTGTTGCTGTTAAAACAAAGAAAAGATGTCGAAGGCATCCATCTTTATAGTTTTCCTCGTTTGCAGTCTGATGGTCATCCACTTCACTGCAGCTCAAGGTAACTATGGTCTTAGTGATACGACTATTCCATGTTTTGAGTCGTCTTTTTATTACCATAATTATCATCTTCATTATCCAGCTATCGTTACATTTATATTGTTGTAACGAGTATTGAATAGAGAAACTAATATGAGAATTCAAACGTTTCAAACTTGATATATCGTGGCTGACAAATCAGGAGCAAAGCAGTAAAAAGGGATACTCGAACAGAATCCAGTGTCACAACTAGAGTCGATTTACTAATTTTGGGTTTCCTTAGTTGTTGCTTTTGTATCTCTTTAATTTTCTTCCTACTCTTCTCCTGCTTCTTTTCAATTTTCTTCTTCGTCGTCTTCTTCTATAATTCTTATTCTTCTTAGTAGTGGTATTTTCTGCTTATTATTATTATCATTATTATTTATTATTATTATTATTATTATTATTATTATTATTTTCAGGTCTGTTCCCTGATGTCTGTCAATGCCGGCGGTACTGTCTAGATGGAGAGAGGGAAGCTGGACCATGTGGAATTTACGACCCTTATGGAAGCAATTCCAGATCTGTTAGATGCTGTCCTATATATTACTGAACCCATAAACTCTACGGTAAACAACCTCCTTTTTCTTTCAACCTTATTGCACTATTGACCCAACACGCGTCCCACAACTGGTATGAATTTTCCTTTGAAAATAAGCAAATACTTCAAGAGGAACTGTTTAAAGTATCCAAATCTTGATTTACCGCCCTTGCCAATAAGACATTGGATCTGTTCAAATAAACTTAAGTGACCTTAATAATGTACTCCTGGAGTAGATTCAACTATATTTAGATAGAAGGCATTTTTCATTTTGTAATCCTTTCTAAAGTTACCTAAATAATTATCAAACCCATGATAATACAGACCGTAGACTGGCTTTCCACCCTTCACTTATTGTTGTCTTGCATTGAATTCATGTGCCGTTTAACTGACGTTAAACGTCCGCTCTGTATGCATGGACAAGACATAGAGTATCAGTCTTTCTGGCGTGTCTTTAGTGTATTTATGTCAGTTGCAAATATGGTGCAGGTATTCATGTTTCAGGTAAGATTGCGATCCATAGTTTCTTCACATTTATGCGTGCTTATCATTAATACATGGCAACGAATAGAAGATGCGAATAAGTTAAAGTGAAAATGTCCTTTTGTTCTTTCAGATGCGACAGACAAAACCCTTGATGTAGCTGTTAATATTGACAGGTGAAAATAAAGCGCTTAAAAAATAAATTGAATCTCTTTTTCTTCTCCTTAATTAGTTCCGAAACAGAATAAAATAATACTACCGTATAAAATTATATCAACCATTTTCTTTGAACTCTGAAGCTGGAAAGGATTGTGGGAAGTTTGCTCATTTGGATTCTTTCCATTGCGGAATTCTCTTCTCTCTGTCGTCATTGCTGCAGCTATGAAAAAGATCAAATGGTGCACGTTTCAGGCATTTTGTTCTCTGGTTTCAGAGACCTATCGATGTACAATCGTGTTGCCCAGAACTCAGCACTTTGTGGCAATTTAGAAGTTTATTTGCAGTTCAAATGCTATAGCCGTAGTTACTGTCCCATAATTATCTGTGTAATTATTACGCTTACATGGTTTGTGGTACAAACCTTCCGGTTTCATTAAAGTAACCAATCAGCTATCAATTTAAGTGTTTAATTAAACATGGATTAAAGTTTTCTCCGAACGTGGTGGCATTTCTTACCATGCCTCGAATCTTGACCTGACCCTCTGTTTTTCTTAATTTTTTCTGGACTTTTTAATTGTTCAATGCAAGATTTTTTTTTTCTCTCTCTCTCTCTCTCTCTCTCTCTCTCTCTCTCTCTCTCTCTCTCTCTCTCATATTTTCACCTAGCACACCAGCTTTATCTGAGAAATCATTGCCATACACATACTCTATTAAATATTTGTTCAGAACCACAACTAACTCCAACGTATTGGTGGTAGATTCCGTGAAATGCCCTTAAACTGCCAGCCGTTACTTACAGTACTGCCCCATTATCCAAGCATCAGAAGCCGCCCATTTCATCCAATAGGACTTCATTGTTTCCAACGCAAGATCAAATTTGTAACATTAAATGTGCGTGTAATAAAGGTACATACGACATAAAACAGAAGAAATATGTAAGAGAATATGTAAAAATAAGTTACAAATTAAACACAAGATGTCAACAAAAATGCTGGGCGGGGCAATGTATCCATCTTACATGCTTGAATGTTTATCTCTGATAGGCAGGTGGCAGGCTTTCCTTGGAGATATAGAGGAGAAGTACCAAGTAAGAATTCAAATGAGAGTTGTCCTAGAAAATAGGAAGGTTAGAATATTGAATATTGTGTGCGCATAGTATCGTTGTTAATAACATTAAATGCAGGTATCATGCTAATATTGTATTGCTTTTTCATCTCTCTAACCATGCGTTTATGGAAATAACCTTGTGCAGTTTGGAGACGATAATATATCGGACGACTTTCTAAACAAACGACATTGTCTACAGACATTTTCCGTTCTACTTTACATGCACACACTAATATATATGAACGTACACTAGGAAGCCAACACCAATTATAGGCGTTAACAGACTGTATAGAAGAGGAGGTTGAATCAGATGTATTAAAGTATATCATAGAATCTATTTAAATCGACATCTGCTTATGATAAGTTGATCTGACAGGCACTAATAAAAGTTCATATTGACGTTTTTACATTCCCTGTCCACATAGTTTCAGTAACTTATTAACATAGATTTGCATTTCGTGTTAGGGACAGAGATATGCATGTTGTTAGTAATGCTATATTCCGAGCGTGGTTCTTAAATTTTATAATCGAGTTCCGACTAACATTGATATAGACTCCGACGTAACCAACTGGTGCAGGAATTTCGCGTTCCAATCTTGTGATTCTCTTCTGTCTGACCGCTCCGGTGGCCTAGTGGTTAGAGCGTCCGCCTCGGATGCGGGAGGTCGTGGGTTCGATCCCCGGTCGAGTCATACCAAAGACTTACAAAAAATGGTGCTAACAGCTGCCTCGCTTGGCGCTCAGCATTAAGAGGTTAGTGTTAGGACTGGTCGGCCTGGTGTCAGGATAATGTGACTGGGTGGGACATGATGCTACATGTCTGCGGCATGATGCCCCAGTGCTAGACATCACTATAAACTGCCACACTGCAGACATCGTAGCGATATGACTGAAAAATTGTTAAAGCTACGTTAAAAATCACAATCACATCACAATCACATCTTCTGTCTGAGGTGGGAAATCATTTCCATGATTCTGATTAAAATTGAGGTATTTAGTTTGCAATCGTTGTACAGTACACAAGTTAATGACTATGCTACAGCATGTTGTTGAGGAATTTTTAAAATCTTTTCTTTAAGACGGAGGATAATGATATTACACTCGATACTGAAACACGTTTCGCACATCCATTGTTTTATGTTTCTAACGAAAGGGAGGAGACAGGATATAATAGTAGCACATAAGTTCGAAACATGAATAAAATTCATGCTTTACCAATAGTTCATAAATTTGTGCATTGTTCTACAGAATCTGGAATAGGCAAATTGTTAGAGTGAACGCTCCTAGAAGCAAAGGAGATAATTTTGGTTTAAATTGGCTTTTTAGAAACACATACTTGTACCTTCGTTTCAACCGAATCCGTAACTAGAACAGAAAAATCGTCTGCCTCAAAACTGGTCTCTAATAACAAACACGTATTATTTTGATTTAGGTTTCCTCGTTAACAAGGAATTGTACACCCTGTCTGATAAGACTGGTTACATTTAGTAGTTGGTATGATCTTATGGTTGTGACACTGCCTGATGGGGTAAATGTTGCTTGGGGGATAGCCATTTGTGTAGCAGGAGACAGAATGACCTTGTTTGGACAATTTCTGTTTCAAATTGGCTAAAACGGGTGAGAGATTTATACGTGGCATCAATAAAGGTGACTATCATTGCAATGTTATGACATGTCATCACTGTCAAGCTTGTTTCTGGACTGGATTTCATGAGACATGTCATTTGAGTGCAGTAAGAACTGCGCTCTCTTTGTCTGATATGTGTTTTATTAACGTGTCGAACACAGACTGCAACATATTGGATACATCCCGCTTAGTGATGGAAACTCATCAGGACACAATCCCTTGTGCCCACATGGAGTGGGTTTGTTAATGGAACCACCCATTACATTATGTTCCATTGCTCATCTGATACATATCGGATCCTAGCATCTTCAATTTTGTCGTGTAGAACGGTTTAGACGGCTAAGTACTATTGAAGCAACCAGTCGAAGTAATCTTAGGTGAAATTATAAGATGGTTTGTGGGCAGTTTTCTATGGCAGAAAGCTGATTAGAGGCCAGGATTGTTCGCTGGAAATATGCAAATATACATTTGTCTGCTACAGACTACGAACTAGTACGAACTAAAGTAGGAAAAGCATTTAAATCCACTGCCTACGGATAAATGAAGCATGTGAACAAAACTCTAATATGGGTTTTTTCGGTTTTTCTGCACAGACTACCATAGTTGAGGCTTTGTCACTTATTGGTTGTGCATTATTCTAAATTCTGCACAAATCTTCGCAATATCCGTTGATATAATACTACCAGCATGTCAATCGTCAAGCTCTCGCGTTGCAAGTACAATATTCCGTGCATTCCAGGCTTCGTCTGTATAGTGCAACATCAGCGTCAGGAAGCCTTCCGTGGCATCAGTTGTCTACGTATCAGTCGTAAATAATTTGGTATGGTTTGAATGTCTTGTATTACTACACTATTATCTTAAAGTAAGTAATAGAAAGAAGGAAAATCAACAAGTTATGCTAAACGTTGCAAATAATTTAATTATCTAAATCATGAAATGAAAATTTAAGATGAACTTAGAGTATTATGAATTATATCCAAAATAGTCCTAAAAGTGCTATCACAAGTACAAATGCATATAGTGCCTCCAATGAATTACAGGTCCTGATTATGCTATATCAATAAGGATAATTGTTCAATTCTCTCTTAATATACGTTTCCGCGAATCTATTAGGATCCTATGTCGCAATACATCCATGTGACTTATTTCACAATTACAGCTTACATTGAATTAAAGCCAAGTCATTTATACGCAGAACTTAACCATAAAATCAGACAATTACCCCAAAGTTTAACAGGCTCATTATCAAGGCTGAGTTTAAAACTAATAAGCACCTTTTATAGCTTTATCTAACAATATAATCTACAGTGATAGACCACGCAAACACGCAATGCAGATATACACAAAAACTCCCCTTGCAAAGAAAAAGTCAGATTTGTAGAATATAGCGTCCTTGTACATATTAGTCAAACATATAACTGATACTATAGTAATGCAATTAAATAGGAACATGTCGTATAAATCACACAAAACCTGTGTACAGAATAAATCAATATAGCACTTATGTACACGTGAAAGTACATCAGCAATTAGATTATCTTTTCCATTGTCAATGTTGCATTCCTATATCATCAATCTCCACCTCAACAACTTCGTATGTTTGTTTTTCATTCTGTTAATCAACGGTTACAATAATCGGAGAAGGGGCGAACTCAAAGTGTTGCAAAGCCAATAGGAAAGCCAAACATTCCTTCTCGATTATGGAATAATTTCTCTGATGCTCGATTAGCTTTTATCAGAAAAATCGCACACTGGATGATCAACACTATGTTTGTCTTCTTGAAATTATACTTCACCAACCCCAATATCACTTGCATCAACATACATTTTAAATGACTGGTTGAAATCTGGTGCTGAAAAATGGTGTACTCCCAAGTAAGGCCTTAAATTTATCAAAGGCCTACTGACATTTGACGGAACAAGACAAAATTGGTTTTCTTACACAACAAATTGTTCAGACGTCCAGCACTTATGGAAATATTAGTGCAAACTTTCCGATAATATCCGGCTATACCAAATTTGCATCAGCTACTTTTTATAGATAGGAACGGTGAATTCAGAGATAACCTTAAAGAACACTTCTAAAGGTTTAACTTGACGGTGTCCCACAACATGTCCTAAAACTTACCTAACCACGGTAAAACTGCAATTCACTTAAATTTTTTGTCAAATTTGCACCACCGAGCCTATCAAAGAATTTCCGAATGGTCTCCAGATGATCGTTCCAGGTGTCATTATAGTTAATGACGGCGTTGATGTACGCGTCAGAATTATATAGTCCAGATTTTATCATGTTTATTAAACTCTGGAATGTCGAATGAGAATTTTTCATACCAAACGGCATTACTTTATACTGACAAAGACCATCTGGAGTTGCAAATGCTGTAATTTCGTTTGTTCTTGCAATAAATGGAATTTGAAAAAGTCCTTTCAAAAGGTCAAACCTGGTGACATATTTTGCATTTCCAATTTTGCCAATGCAGTTATCGATTCATGGTATTGGAAATGAATCTGTTTCGGTGACACTGTTCACTTTTTTACAGTCAGTACACATGCGGAAAGTATTTTCTGGTTTCGGAGCATGACTACATGATGCACCCAAGTTATTATCACTTGGTTCAATAAAAGCGCTCTCCATCAAATATTGAATTACTTTTTTCAAACATTCCTGTTTGAGAGGATTCATCATGTAAGAATGCTCTTTCATAGATGTAGAATCTACAATATCAACGTGATGGTAGATTTTATTTCTTCGTGTTGGAACAGCTGGAAACAAGTGCTCATATTATGTAACAGCTGTTTTAATTTACCTTTTTCTTGTGGCTGTAGATGTGAAATTTTCTGGTCCAGATTGATTAATATTTCTGAATTCTGAAAATTGGTCCAATCGAAATAACCGCAGTCGTATTACATCTCATCTTTAAAATCCTCACTGTGTTGGACAGGCACAACTAAATTTACTGAATGATTAACAGGGCTATCTCTAGCGACATACTCCTTTAACATACTTATATGGCAAAGTTGTTTCTGTATTTGCCTCCCAGGAGTGCTAATGATATAAGTCACTTACTTTCTTTTTAACTTTATAAGGACCATACTACTTTGCCTGCAGAGGATTCTGAGGTATGGACAAGAAACCCAGAATTCGATCACCAGGATGAATACTTCTTTCTTCGGTATTTTGTCATACCTTCATTTTTTTTGTTATGACTGAGTAGAGCGAAGATTAGTTTTTTTTACATCACACGCCATTGACAACCTATATTTGAAATCAAAGACACGATCAAGATTAATATCAGAATCCTTGCTTAAAAGAAGTTGCTCTTGTAATACCTTTAATTGTCCACGGAGAGTTTGTCCTAAACTAGTTCAAAAGGACCAAAATCTAATGACTCTTAAATTTACTCACTAACAGCAAATGACCACCCTCATGCCAATCTTATCCGACATCAGAGCTATATAACCGAATAATATACTTCAGAGTCTGGTGATATCTTTCCATAGCCCTTGACTTGAAGTGTGATGGGCAGAAGGTTTAAACTCTTGGAAGCCTAATTCATGCATAACTTGTTCGAAACTTCCTGAAATAAATTTGACCTTGACCCGACAGGACAGATTTTGGAAGGCCAAAAAGTGTATAAAAAGGAATCTTTTATTGCAATTTTTTACAAATTGTTAGTGTTAATATTCCTTAAAGGAATTGCGTCTGGAAATTTGGTGGACGCACACATTATGGTCAACAAGTATTGGTTGCCTGACTTTGCCATAGGTAAGGGACCGACACAGTCTACCATATTTCTGCTGAATGGTACGTCAAATACAGGAATAGGTTGCAGATGAGTCTTATGTTTGTTTAGATTGGAGTTTCCTTCCATCTGACAAGTGTAACAAAATCAACAGTATTTCTAAATATCACCCTCCTATTTCGGAAAATAATATTCACGCAAGATTGTGATAGGTCATATTTACTCCTTAATGCCCATCCAAGAGAGTTACAAGGGCTAGAGTAAGAATTTCCAGTCTATGCGACTTAGGAACAGCAATTTGAAAGCTCACTGACCACTCGTCAACGGCGTGTATCTGAGTTGGTTCCCGTGTCTTATAAGGACGACATTTGTTTTACAAAATGACAGACTGGTATTTGTATGGCTTCGATTTTGCCAATAGCAGCCTGAAACAAACAAGAAACCTCAGGATCCTTTTCCTGTTTTGCAACGAGTGATTGCTGTTTGTCACCCAGATTAGAGTAAAAACAATGCATAGTAAGAAAGAGGATCACTGTGATCGATACCTCTTGCTTAAGCAGTACCAAGAACAAAAATGACTACATCAAAAGACTGATCAAAAAAAGTGTCAGCTAAAGGAATAATTTCTGATCAACACCATTCTCAAGAGCCCGTCTTGCAAAAGTTCTGGTAACCTCACAATCGGGGTATAAATCAAAGATTTCATTTTCGATAGGATCAACTTTATGATCCAAACAAGGATTGTCAGTTACAAATGGATTAATCACGAATTAATCTCCAGCTAGACCATTACCTAGTAAACTATGAATACCCGCAATAGGTTAAGAAGTCACTGTTCCGACTGTCACGTGTTCTGCGACTAAGTCGGATGACAAATTGACACAATGGAGAGAACCATTAACAAAGTCGCACCCTACTCCCTGAATAAGAATATTTTCCCTATAAGAAGACTTCTCAGACAAAGGCAAAATATCTGTTAATAGAAAGCCTTGGGAAGCTTCTGTGTCCCTTAATATTTTAATTGGGATAGGCTTTGCAAATTCATCAATAAGTGAATAAGAACCTTCGACATGAATGGTTCATAATTCTTCATAATAAAGTCAGACTGGGGTTTGTTTGGGGCCGTGACCTCATAGAAAAAAGAACATTTTGAATAACTATATCTTTATTCATTTGCTACTTTGTCAATCTGTAGCAATCAGAAATAACGTGTCCTTAATTTTACAATATGTGCACATATGAAAAAGTAATGATTTATGATCAGTCTTATCAGACGTTTCCTCAATGATGTGCTAGATTGAGACTTAGGAGTAATAGTATGAGACGGGGATGGATTCTCACGAAGAAAACTGCTGAGAGGAAGACTTAGTGACAAATGAACCTTTCTGAGCCAGGAAATAATCATCCAAACTTTCTACCTTTTGCTCATCAAGGTAGGTTTTGATATCACTATGGATGCAATTCTTGAACTGTTCAACCAAAATGAGTTGACCAAGGTTAATCATAGTCTTTATCAACCTTCTTGGCAGAGCACCGCCAATCCAACAGTAGTTCCATTTTCGCTTGCAAATTCGACATGAGTTCGTCCAGTTGAATTTCTACAAATCCAACACTTTTGTCGATATGCCTCTGGTATCAGTTCATAACTGTTCATGAAACACCCCTTAAACACATGATAATTACGACTTTCTTGCACCGACAATGAAGTGTGGACTTCACGAGATTTGTCAATAAGCACACGTTGTAATAACAAAAGTTAAATGCTGCCTAGGCCATTGTAAATCTCCACCAATTTTCTCAAAATAAGGAAATTACTGATCTATTCTTTATTTTGAAGGGAGTACTAACATGATCTTTCTGGTAACATCAAAGCCTGAATCTGTGTGTAAATGGGGTGTGTTCTCCGCAGGTCAGTTCTAATTTTTGTAATCTAAATTGCTTTCTTCTATGCATTTTTCTCTCTGCATCTGTATGCCCCATTTTTCTTTATCTCTCTGTTTCTCACTTTCACTCTCTGAGTTAGTATTTCTATCTCTTCTTCCTCATTTGCATTTGAATTTACCTGTCTTCTGTTTCTGTATATTCTTCCTTAAATTGAAATTGCATTTCTGTTTCTGCCTCCCCTTTGTAGCTTTGCCTTTCTCTTTCTTCGTTTTGGTTTTGTGTTTCCATCATTTCTGCTTGAAGCTAAACTTTTCTTAACTCTTTTTCTTTCCGTTTTTTTTTTTTCAATTCATTGCATTTCATTTCAGGGCCAGAAAAAGACGTTCTAAACAAACCTTTTTAGACGAGAACATTTTTTGACCTAATATGGTATGAAAATATTTCTTCTTTACTCTTTTATCAAACATGCCTTTACGTCAGAAACAGAATAATGTCTGGAAAGCTCCATCAACGCTTCCTTATGTAAAGACACTAGCCCTCCCTGGGTAGGATTTAAAACAAAGTTCACTAGTTTAGATGAACCCGTGAAAGCTTGTTGGTTTCACTATAGATTTCTCAAATATTTGAAATTAAAATACCAAGGACTAAGACACTTTCAAAACAATTGGAATTTAAATTTCAGAATAAATTAAGTTGTTCCATCAACAACTGAACCAATTGGTGTCCCGGACGAGCCCTCTATTTCTGTTACGACTTTAGGGTCTTCAACTTAGTAACCGAAAGAAGCGAAACCAACAAGCCATGTTAAACTTAGCAAACAATTTAATTCTCTAAGTTACAAAGTGAAAATTTAACAGGAACATTGAGTTTTATGAATTAAGTAAAAAATAATCCTAAAAATTATATCTCAAGTCCAAAATAATAGAGTGTTCCGATCAAATTCAATGTCCTGGATGTTGATGTACCTAGATCATTGAATGTGACGAGGTGTCAATGGTCTTAAATGTATCTCAGTGCCATTGTTAAGAATGTGGAATGAATTCATAATATTTCCAAACTGTCATATGAGTTCTTTGTAATTCCGATAAATGATTAAAATAATTGGTTACTCTGAAATTAAATCTAAACACAACACAAAATACATCTGCAGCCTGATATCAAACATAAGCAATACTAGGAAACTTGCAAGAAGAATAATTCTTCAATTCTCTCTTTATATACATCTCCACGACACTATTTTGCCCATATGTCGCAATTCATTCATGTGACTTATTTCACACTATCTGACTGAAGTCGAAATACAACCAACGTGACCTCTGTCTCAATACTCAATTATTCAATCAGACAATTACACCATTCATGTACACAAATTCATTATCAAGGATGAGTTAAAACTAGTACACACCTACTTATAATTCTATGTAAAAAAAATAACCTACCTTCATAGACTAAAATTAAAACACACAATACTTTCCTCGAAGATATTTATAAACGATAGTGCGACTCAATACTGCATAAGCCGGATTTAACTCATGGCAGAAATTTCTGAAACCATCCGGGTAAACATAATTGATGGTCTTAAGTCAAGGGTGCACATTGAAACCAATTTCTCCGTGCATCAGATCCATTTATCTGGACATATAAGTGCATGCGTGTGTGTGACTGTGTCTGTGTGTGTGTGCGTGTATCTGGAGCTGATGTGTATATATGAATGTACATTATATGTATATATGTGTAACTATGTTTTTGTGAATGAATTTGCCGCCAAATGCATACTCCCATATATGATCTTCAAAACATGCTAACAATTTCCGTATATATTGATATGTTATACTTAAAATATCAATAAAACAAGTAAGTATGAGCAACATATCTTTTAATTTTTCAATTTTGCTCTGATTTTTACTAGTTTCTTTTCTTCATTGTAAACTGAGGAAATCTACCTCTTAGACCTGCACATATTTTGGTCTTATGCTTGAAATATTGTAGCAATATGTAGTTGTTATATGTATGAATCATCTATTTTATGTCAATAAAACCTTTAAGAACATTCGACTCCTTTATTACTTTCACATAAACGTATATTTCCTGTGACCTTTTTACATCCTTTTTTTGCATCTTTAAATGCACCTATGTTTTTGCAGTATTTTAGTCTTCCTTGTTGCCTTACTGTTTCAATGAATCTTATGTACCTTTGCCCACTAAGTTGAAGATATTATCGCACTGTCTATTAACTCATTTTTATTCACTATTTTCACTTGTAGTTTTCCTCGTATAATAACTTCTTCATCAGAACATTTGAAAAGCAGTCATTTGAACAGTTAAAATGGTATCCAATAAACCTTCAACTCTCAAATCATGTGAAAAAGACGAAAACAAATAGAAAAAGAAGTAACAAATTTAATTTTTAACTAGAATTTACAACACAAACGAATGTCAAAATCAACAATACATTTCCACAACATAAAATGTACAATTATCCGTATGTTTCCTTTCCATCGCAGCTCTTCTTCAAGAAAATGCCTGCTATCATCATAGTTTCCACGAGGCTTGTTTTTCCCGAACATATGAGAATACTGAAAATGGTTCAGTTTAACAAAATACAAAATTACACAAAAAATAAAATTAACAACGATAACGATACTGTACAGATCTCATTTATCTAATTCTTGAGCAACTTTGTTGATGGAATCATTGATACATTAATTATGAATATATTTTCTAATAATGTTCCGATATTAAATATTTTTCCATCATGATCATTCAAGACAACAATGAGACAGACAGACAGAGAGAGTGGCAGGCAAGGTATAAACAACATAATGAGTAGCTTGTTATAAAACAATATCATCATTTCCTTTAATTCTCTCGTCCCTTCCCAAAAATCCAAATGCTTGTGAAAGATCTTAACATATACAGATCCATCTTCTAATTTAATAAGTGTGGGGAAAGTAACCTTTTGTAATACAACAATCTCACCTCGAAAGTAATATCCAACCTTCGCATGACAATATAAAACAGTCTTCGTAAATAAGAAAGCAAACCTCTGACAAAGGGGAATAATTTGCCGACGAATTGTACATTTTACGTTTGAGGTGTTCATAGTCATGCAATAAAGCAATGAAACAAAGACCTATTGCAATGATTATGAAATCTACACCCCTTCGCCTCAAGAAATGCTGATCACATTCTCTAAATCTCCTTAGCAAGGTGTTACCACAATTGAACACACTATAATCTCTCGTCTGCCTAATAATTGGAGGCCGAGGTAGATCCGTTGATAGATCGTTGGACTCGTAATGACAAAGGTCGGAGGAGCAAGGCACGCCCACGCCAGCACGGGTAGAATGACTCAGTGTATCCTTTTGAATGACACATGGCTCAAATATTCATTGTATTGCTATACCAAATAATGTGTTCAAAATGACTTTAAAATCAGTGATAAGCAACGTCCTTTCCACATGTACAGAGGATATTTGGTGTCATTTAAATCCGTACTGAATGCAGCGCAAGTTAATACATATAAACCAACACATGAAAGGTAGTAAAGAGAGCTTACTGTTTCTAACATCAACATTTTAATAATGATGCAGATTATTGCTAAAGATGAATGAAATGAATAACACTTTTAATCAAATTCCTTTTGATTCCACCCTATCATGACAGTTTCAAAGTCACGAAAGCGCCTTTTGAATATTATCTAAAAGCTAGATTGGCTTATCCACAAAATAATTCTTAAAACAACTATTTTTACTTCATGTAACATCTTAACCTATATAACGCACTTACTTCTACAAGACGGACACAGTAAGAAATGATCAATAAGATATTAAGATAACATCTACAATTAGTCAGCGAATAGTTTCTCTCATAAGAAACTCATGAAATAGCTAAGTACATGAATAATTATCATATCTAAAGGATATTTAGTAACAGCTGACAGTGAGAGATGGCTTGCTTTAATGCATGTGGTCGTGTTTTAGTACTCTGACATCTTTTTTACTACTTCAAAGAAAACATGAACGAACTTGCTTGCTTCATTAGTCATATTATACGTTTCCTAGATGCAAAGAATTATGTTGCTAATTACCGAGACAAAATGAATGCTCCTGTGTTATATTTTTCCATACCCCTTCATATCCTCCATAAGAGTGTTAGGTCCGTTGCTTTATCTTTCAAAATATGCGACTTTTGACTGCTCCTGCATCATGGTTGAAAGCACCTAAGTTACCTCGAAAATGTAAGTATGCTGTGTTCTTAAACATTAAGTTATGAATGGGATTTTTCATGCCTAATTTAATATATTACATGTCCATTCTGTATACAAACCTAAACTCACGATACATCACTTTAGCATGTAAAACTGTCATGAAATTAAACTAGATCTGTATTCATGAGAACCTCAGACTTTGTTATGTTCGGCACGCCGAAACCGTCCTTGATTTGTTTTTGTTTAATCAAATTGTCTATCTTGCGAAACACATGTTCTCTTCTATGATTAATTATCATCATTAAGTTATTAAATTTGCCTATTGGATTCGTGCGGTATGTATTAAATTTTGTAAAAGTCTATACAGACGTAAAATCCTAATCAGATTTCTAAAATAAATGATACTTCGTGACAATGAAATGGAATATTTGAGTTCCATTCATCATGTTGAATTGCAATCTGCATTTAAATATTCTGTTTATATGTATCACGGTGAAGCAATCTCAAACAGCATGGTTGATAGAATCAATCCAGTTAAAATTGTTCAAAGCAATACACACCTTCGTGTTATTACATTACTTCCTATATGAAAGTGTGTATTCCATTCAAACTCAAAAGCATTTGTGAATTAACCTCCTATAATATTTCACCTGATATATGAATGCACCTCTTCTAATAGTTATGCATACCTGCCAATTTGCAACATTTTCAGTTGCTGTAACGTAACATTGTAATGTATAATTCGAAAACAAATGGCCTCTCTCCAAAATATTTGTATGAACATTCAACCAGTGTCATTATATTGATCTCCATTTTAGGAGCAAACAAATTCCTGTTTGTGTTTGATATGAATTATGGTTCTAAACATATATAATTTAGATATCATTAGGTCAAGAAGTGGCCTCTGTCTCCAAAAGATTTGTATGGACACACAAACAGAGAGTCATTATATCTATCTTCATTTTAGCGGTGAACAAACTCCCGCCTGTGTTTGACATAAATCATGATTCTAAAAATATTTAATATACATTTTATTAAATCAAGAAAATCATAATAACAACCCCAACAAAACAAAACGTTTTTGACAAGTAAAAAATAGATAATGAACAATACTTTTCACGAAAACCATAGTCCGATTTGTTTGAGAAATGTTACGAGTTTATTATAGAACCATCAACTTTAATTGACAATGCTAATTCTTCGCATTTAGTAATATTTGCATGATTCCATATTTGATAAAAATCGTGCGTTGCTCTTTCTTTCATGATTTAAATAGATTATGATGACACTTTCATCTATGGAAATCACTCTGTTTCTGTGTATAGTGTCTGTCTCACTGAATGTTAGTAATCCTCTAAATAAATTAGAAGGAACAACTTCCATGTATTCAGACATTTCCATATAGGTATACATGTACCTCTCAATCTACCGTTTATTAGTATTTCATCTTCTTTCTAGCCACTGAACAATCATTAATTTCCATTTTTAGTCAGACAAAACATGTGTATTTGAGATTATGATCTCTGAGTTAGTTGTGTGTTGTTGATTGACAAAATGAGGTTTTTATATAATTTTTTCCGTTCTTATGACTGTTTATTTCTATGAAATCAATGTTTAAAATATTTAACAATGGTCTTAATGTTTGCAAGCATATGACGCATTTATAGTTTATTACGTCACAGTAGGAGGAAGCAAACCTATGTTTTGTGATGGGTGCATACTAGGTTGTTGAATTAGCTTTTCCAGGAAAC